>VCRD01000157.1:137972-160994 GCA_006783055.1 Trinorchestia longiramus
CAGGTCAGTGCAGGGTCTAGAGAGGATGCAGACCACAGGTCAGTGCTGGGTCTGGAGAGGGTACAGACCACAGGTCAGTGCAGGGTCTGGAGAGGGTACAGACCACAGGTCAGTGCAGGGTCTAGAGAGGGTGCAGACCACAGGTCAGTGCAGGGTCTAGAGTGGTGTCCTGGAGCTTGGAATGGTTGAGCTCAGCGATGCTATCAGAGGCTGGAATGGCTGGACGCTGGAGGAAGACAGCGCGGGCAGCAAGCTGTTGTAGGGCAGCTCTGAGAGGCGCTCGCTGCTATACTGAAACCTGAAACTTATGAGCTAGGCTTGATCGTGTTATGAAACTCAAGAAACGCTATAATGCACAACTGAAATTAAAAAAACGAAACTTCTAGGGTTTTAAGAAGAGTATTTAAGCGTATCGAAATTTAGATGCCTGTTTTAGTACTCATGTTGCTGTAGCAAAATACGAGATGAGTCTAGCTGAACTCCCGGGACGAGTTTGCATGAGCTTGCAGCTGCAAGTGTTCATAATATAAAAATATTAAAGATACATTTAGAATAACTCAGAAATGTTATTCATTCTTACCGTTATAAACAATGACGGCGAAACCATGTGATTGCGTAGTGGGAAATATGTAACAAAAATATTCAGAAATAATTTTAATTTCAGCGCAATCTTGTTGCATCAAAGTGCTTTCATAACGAGAACGTAATGAGATAATCCAACAATGAACGGGTTTTTGGTACCGTAATAAAATTTGTTACTGTTTAATTTATTTATACAGAAAAAATGACTCGTGTACGCTACCGTACTATAATTTGCAATTAATTATCATTAGTTCAAATAAACAATAGCAATTAAAACTCCACACGAATTGTTTTTCATTGCTAACGTAAGGAACAAATTCGAAAAGAAAAAGTTCTCCGCGGAATGACAAACTTCACGCATAGTCTCACAATCAGAACGTAAGATTCGCTCACAAAGAAAAAACGTAAACGAAAACAATAATTCTTACTAAAGTTCGTGTTTTTGTACGCTGAAGAGAGGAATGCAAACATTATTGCATTCAGTATTTTACTAGCGATGACGTTAGAGCAAGACTTGATCAGGTTCCGAAGAAATCGAAAGCTTGCGAGTTGCTTTCTAGCCGGAGTGCGGCCGAGGCTTGGGCCTGAGGAGGAGCGCGCAGTCCATCGTCTGGGGTGCAAGTCGTAAGAAGTCGAGGCAGGTATGTTCTAATTATGTTCATTAAGCGACCGCTGATAAGCTACAGAGGCACGGCAGCCTCTTCTCAAGCCCAGGCTTCTTGTCATGCACTCTTTGTGATGGGCGAGTCTGTACACATTGTGTACATTATGTCATGCCTGTACACATTGTGTACATTATGTCATGTCTGTACACATTGTGTACATTATGTCATGTCTTCACACATTCCGTGCATCATGTCATGTCTGTACACACTGCATGCATTGTACTGTGTTGTACACACCACGTGCATTGTACTGTGTTGTACACACTGCTTGCATTGTACTGTGTTGTACACACCACGTGCATTGTACTGTGTTGTACACACTGCTTGCATTGTACTGTGTTGTACACACCACGTGCATTGTACTGTGTTGTACACACTGCTTGCATTGTACTGTGTTGTACACACCACGTGCATTGTACTGTGTTGTACTCACAGCTTGCATTGTACTGTGTTGTACACACCACGTGCATTGTACTGTGTTGTACACACTGCATGCATTGTACTGTGTTGTACACACCACGTACATTGTACTGTGTTGTACACACCACGTGCATTGTACTGTGTTTTACACACTGCTTGCATTGTACTATATTGTACACACAATACTTTTCAGTGTCTCATCAAGTCCAGGACAGTGAAGCCCAGTTCTGAAGTGCTGTTGTGGCAAGAATGACACACGACCCAGCAACATCATCACAATTTAAAGATATTCGATTTTTTTTGTTTTCAACTTATTTGACCTTGAAACACAAAATTTTGGCTCTCTGAGAACAAAATTTAAATCCACCTTGAAATGAAGAAAGCGTCGGTAACTTACTAGCTTATCATCACTGTTTATGGTACATAACAGTGGCAGAAAGTGAGTTGTGCAGTATCCGAATTTGTGGTAGAACAATAAACAAAGATAGGAGAAAATAAACATAGAGTTCACACAGAGTCTGACTATGCGGCCTTGAAATAAGTCTGAACGTGCTACTCTGTAACTCTGAAGAGAGCAATCAAAGCTTCACGACAATGACCCGTCAACCATGTTTAAATAGTCAGAAGGATTCATCAAAGTTTGTACAGCTGAGGTTAATACAGGGTGCGACAACATGAAACGGAAGTTATGTTGCCGCACCCTGTATCTCATTAATAATTTTGAAAACATTATGCGAGAGAAGAACCAACAGAAGTAGAAGATTTTTTGGTAGTTTTACATTTTGAAATAAATTTGTGAGGTTAACAGATTGTAAATTATGATAATCACAACCTCAATCAAAGGCAAGTACAATGCCTGCGTAGAATAAAGACAGTGCAAGGTGATAAAAAGATATGTTTCCTATTCTAGTTTTGTTCACGTACAGCAGCAAACGTTAATTGAAGCTGAATAACACGCAACTCCAATAGGCAGAACAAATAGCAAGTAAACCTAACATAAATATTACAATACAAAACTTCCTGAGAAGCGATATGATTTTGCGTCGAAGTTGAACGACGCAATCAGTGGGTGGTGACGGGGCGCAGATCTACCGGGACCAGGTAGCCTCAACTACTCGAAAGGTCGAGTGTGCGGTCCTGAACACCTAAGCCAGTCTGCCAAAGCCCATTTATCACTGATAGCGTGTTTATTTTTATCACAGATAAGTGAACTATTTGCTAATTGAGCAGTCACTGATACTAGGGAGAGATTCTATGTTCTCTCACCTCACCGCCACGTACATGGATGAGTCCGAGTTAGGGGGCAAAAGCTGAGTCTTTCGCCTTCTTTTGGGCTACTTACACCTGAACGCCTAACGTCAGACGATAGAAACTTGCGTAGGGGGAGAAATATTGTGGTCAGTTTTACTATTCCTCTGCGTTTTTACAGTTTTTCAAGAGAGAGCTTACTTTTCCAGTTTTTCCAGTTTACACTTTTGTTACATAGTTCAGTCTCGTGATAGAATCATTACTTATCCCAGTCTCGTTATGATTGCAAAAGCTTCAAAGTTATGATATACATATGAAAAACTAAATCAGTTACAAATTAATTGTTCAGAAAACGTTTCTGAGGCAGAAACAAATAAAATTCATCTATGTATATGTTTAAGCAACATGTTATCATTTACGCTTCAGACGTTCTACACAGCGCGTATAAATTTCAAGTTAAAAAACTGAGCTTCAGTCCATAAAGTGAATTACGCACATAGCAGCAAGTTGAGGACCCCAAACGAGGAGTGAAGTATAAACATTCCATGAATTTTGCTAGGTTCCTGTACATTATTTAAATCCTCTACCTCTGACATCACTGCGTCGTTCGTCCATCACAAAATCCTGTTGACTGCTTGACAACTCAGTGAAGTGTCGACCACGCTGCGGGAGATGAGACTTCCTTAGGCCCGTACATGGACACAATTATTTTGTTTTATTACCTCGTACCTGGCTTCTAGTTTATCTATTATATTCACTCAAGTCAATTTTATTCGCATTCTGATTTTAGCATAAGAGATGAATTTCACGATGTTTTAGGGCACGAGTAAAAATGATAATCATATTTGAAGTAACAAGTTCAGACTCGATGAAATTCCTTAAACTAGTCCATAAATGACTAGTATAAGACCATAAACAACAATCAATTATGACGAAATTCCTTTTATTTGAATGACAGACTCAGTGAAGCGTCGACTACGCTGCGGGAGACAAATCATTAGTTTGAATTCATTTCCGTTTAACTTAAGATTCTGAAATCCATGTTTTCTATATTAAAACCAACCATGAAAGCTTCCTTGACAGGAATGTTTGGTTTTTGCAATTATGCTTCTACAACAATCCTAAGCTTAATAAAATCATTAAGGACTTGCTCGCCTAACCAATAAATAATTAATTAACGCTGCTGAACCAATGTTTGGTCTCCCTAAACATTCATTCTCGTAATATTATTGACATTTGAAATTTAGTTTCTGTTACTTATCTCTGGCAATCAATAATTAGAACAGCCTGGCAATGTTGTGTCTCACTAATCACCGCGTCTCTCAACAAAAAGCTTCTTACATTTACCGCCGTGATCGATAATTAGCACGACTGGCCGCCATTTGGAAGCAACTAATGCACGATGTCCCCAGCGAGCGATGTCGAGGCTACAAAGATGCGGAGCTCTCGCTCTAATCTGTCTCCGCAGCGGCGCAGGAATGTCGTCCAAAAACCACGAACGTTCGACCAAAGTTGCGTGCGCTTCATGTCCGTCCGTCAGTGGATGGGTGTGAATGTAATGCTTGAAATGACAACAATCTTAATGGGTCCGCTCTTAAGGGGTTACGACACGACGTCCTCTGCCTCACTGAAGGCAGGTGGGATCACCATTCGAGTGTGCAAGGCTATGTTCCTTGTGGTATCGTCGATCCTTGGCTCAGCAATACCAGAGTTGTGGTTCCTTTTACTGGAGTTGTAGTAACGGCCGCTGCGTGTTCATTTATAGACCAGATCTGACTTTAATGCCCGTCTCGGTTCAAAATTTGTCTGTCTATAGTCTTGTATCACGGCTTAAGTCGTCTTCTAACTAATTTGTCCCTCGTTATTTTCTCAAGCAGAAAACGACAGAATAATACTCACGTTCGTGTGAAGTTAGTTTATGTGAATTTTTTTGTGATTTACAATCACTTTAATGCAGAGTCTACAGTGGGCAAAATTTGATGGATTTCATATGCTTTCCCACGGTGCGTAAATTAAATGAATTCTTACATTACGCACAAATTTCTGAACTCATATTGTGGTCTAGTTGAGGGAGTTTTCATTTGTTTGCAGATTCAAGAGCACTACTGAGATAAAAAACACATTCTCCGCACTACGTCAGTAAAATGTACTGGCGCGCTTTGTGCACATGATTTACAGTGAAATTTAGTACATAAACTAAAAAATATACATTGAGTTGCGTGTGGACACATCGAGCCATTGTGTAAATAACTTTTTGAATACTCAAGGTTCCCTTTACGAGCACACTATGGTGCTGTATCATGCCAGAATAATAAATATTCCTTTATTAACAAATACTTCGAAAATACCGAATTTCACCGTGATTCTGAAAGCCATCACCTGTCCGTATGCGCTGCTCGTGATTGGTTGTCATTAGTTGCAAGGCTGAATTTTTTTCGTGTGATTAGTGTTGCTTGCTAAGCAGTCACCCACGGACCATGTTAACGTTAATATTAGATCGAGGGTTCAGATGATCACTAGTT
Source organism: Trinorchestia longiramus (assembly GCA_006783055.1). Classification (NCBI taxonomy): domain Eukaryota; kingdom Metazoa; phylum Arthropoda; class Malacostraca; order Amphipoda; family Talitridae; genus Trinorchestia; species Trinorchestia longiramus. The sequence goes on from VCRD01000157.1 coordinate 143,410, forward strand.
TAAATCAGAAGTAGTGAAGGTTGTCTTTTCATGAACACAGTTTTTAAAGTTTCCACTCTGTCATTGGCTGTAAGAGACATAAACTTATCTTAAAACATGAATTACTATTCGTTCCAGTTTAATAAAGTTTTTTCTGAATTTGATCCGCATTAAAATATTTTCTTGACTTTTCTTAACATAACTTGTCTAATTAAATATGGTTCGATGAAAGTTACTGCTGTAGAAAATAGTATGTAATAAACTATTATTCGAAGTTGTTGCATAAGGACGAGAAATAGCTATTCTAAGTGCAGGAATTTCTTTTCTGCGCTGTGCTTCAGTTCTCTTTTCACACTCCTTGCTGGTTGTCCTATTACCAGCATGTGATAACAAACAAATGTTTTATGCAGAGTACTGGTATTTTGATAACAGACGAATGTTGCTGCAGAGTACTGTCATCCTGATAACGAATTAATATTCCTGCAGAGTACTGGCATCCTGATAACGAATGAATGTTGCTGCAGAGTACTGGTATCCTGATAACGAATTAATATTCCTGCAGAGTACTGGCATCCTGATAACGAATGAATGTTGCTGCAGAGTACTGGTATCCTGATAACGAATGAATGTTGCTGCAGAGTACTGGCATCCTGATAACGAATGAATGTTGCTGCAGAGTACTGGTATCCTGATAACAAATTAATGTTGATGCAGGGTACAGGCCTCTAAGATTCGCTGGACGAACTAACTGAATGTTTTCTATGTATCCAATGCTCTCAAAGACCGATTTGAATGGGATTTCGGAACATATTGAATTTCTGGATTTCTCCTGTAAATTTCACACATGTAGAGTGGACGTCCTGAAGATTAATCGGTCATTAAACTCATTCGGAGGTTTCAATGTTGATTTGTAGTTTTGAATTTCGCTTTGACCTTTAATTACTTCTGGTTATTCAAAAAAAGCAGACTGCCACCTTTTTTTAAATCATTATTCTAGTTCAGAAGGCTGAGGTTCCTGTACTCCTTCGGATCCTGAACAGCATCAGTAGACCCTGTGAATTATGGACCTGAACTTATTAGGTTCATTAGACTGCTTTGGTGTTTCCTGGTACACTGGCTTTATGAACCTTTTCTGGAGTATTGAACAAGATTGACCAATATAAATACACGACAGAGCTTTAATTTGCATATCATCTTGGAGCTTTTTTATCTCCAATATATCTTTGGGAAACCTCAGCAGGCATAAATAACCTGGGACTCCAATACTTATTTGGATTCATGGACCTGACGGTTAAAAGCTGTCATTTTTAGGGCATTTTTGGCAGTCGCAGAAACTATCAAATGTTCGCAACGCAACCCAACGCATTTCTTGCCACATGATTGTCTGAAAAGACTAAAAAACCGTTAACATACTCAACATACATATAAATGCCAGTTACAAATGCCATTCTACATTTTGAGCACTAGGTGCCTAATGCCATGTTTGTGCGAACACTCAAGATGACAACTCAACTATACAGAAAGCTGTGAGTTGCTTAAGTTCTTGTGTCTTAAAACCAGGCAAATTACACTCAACTCGTCTCCTCATACTCATTCGCTTTCTATTTTTATCAAAGCACTTAAAAAAGGCATTGTAGAACTAAATTCCTTCTCCTTGACTTCTTCATGCCTTTATCATTACTTCCTGTCTTTCAACAATCCACGAACCCTGATCCTTTACACCCTCCTTCACCAATTTCCTTTATTTCAACCCTCGATTACTGCTACACAGTAGCTCATATCCTCTTTTCTTCCTCACATCCACCTAAATCCTTCACATCCTTCCCTTCTCCCCCACATCCATCCCATTCCCCCACATCCACCCTAATCCTCCGCATTCACCCCTACTCCCCCAAGGCGGTTCATGTCCCGTAGAGCCGACATGGACATTCGCACCTAGAGCTAGCCGCGCACGATCCTCCTTTACGTTTATTGCTTCCCCCAATCCCTGATTTGTTCGTCGCCAGTTCAGTCAGGCACCCTGAAGGCTGAGAAAATTAGCTCTTTAGTCGCTTCACTTCAATATAGCTACAGTAACAATAGTCGTATTATTACATGCGAGCGTTCGGACTATTGATACCACTTATCCAACACCACATTGAAAAAATATAATCGTGATATTAACGCTAGTTAGAAATAGAGGTTGCAACAGTGCAGAAATCTCTTGATCAGTAAAATAAGTACACCTTTCAAAAATGTATTTCATCACCCAGAATTAGGTTAAATTTATTTTAACTAGTCTTAGTTTCACTCACAATTCAGAATACTTTAGCTATCGCTATGGGACCTACAGTCACTCTGACTAACAATTTTCTATGCTTATACACTAGCTCCATGCGTCTTAATACTTGACAACAATAAGATAATACATGAAGCTTGTACTATGAACAAGCTTGCCATTGTACCCTCTGATAGGATATTTATCCTAGAAATAATCAGCGAGGACGCCGTTGACTTGTACCATACTTTCAGCCGAATTTAGTTGATAATTACATTTGTTGGATTCTAGAATACATAGGGCATTAAGTATCGACATTTTGCTTCTCAACTATGATGAAAATGATTAGCTCCACATTGTTAGGAAGCTATTCCAACATGCAACGAACAAACATTTCTGCTATCCAGCACTATTTTTGCTCATTCTTCTTTGTTTTAGATACACAGGAGTGCAAATAGCTTTGTTATGTTGTTTTTGTTAGTTTCTTTTTCTGTGTTTCGGCCATTCAGAGCTGCTTTCCTTTAACTTCATTTCCCAAAATGAAAATGATATACCAAAAAATCAAATTACAGTAGAAGTCTTTTTAACCGGCACCCATGGGACTTTGTAGTTGCCGGTTAATATCAAACAAGTAACCACAAACAATTCATAAACACGCTAGACATAAAACGAACACAATATCAATTGCTTGAAGCAGTTAAAGAAGAAAAAACATAATGAATAAATCTATAAAGCTCGGCTAGCGAGTGCCGGTTTAAAGAAATTCTACTGTATTAGGAAAAAATACATTTTCTTGCTTTTCTTTTTCATAGAAACATGTACATGTCCCCGAAGGTTTTCACAAAATGCTTCAAATGCACAAGGAGCAATAACAGTGACAACACCTGGAAACAACGAGCCAATGAGAGTCATATTGTGGGACCAAGTTCATTTAACACATTTAGTAATCGTGTTGGTGGAATGTCCTTCTACACTGATTTGTTTGTTTGCTTCCGAAATCATACTCTGTAATTCACTACATACAACTCCCTACGTGCTTTCACTAGATGCAATTCAGTACATGCAGTTTTCCATGCGTATTTCCAACATGCAATTCACTCTTTTCTAAGAGAATATAGCATGCAATAATAAGGCCTTGAAGACATAAGCATGTTTTATGTTACACTTCTATGTTGAAGCTATTTAATTACATTCCACGATGTTTGATTTTCACCTCAGTTTTTACATGTTTATTGTTTAAATCTCTACAAGCTAGAGGAAGCATTTAACTAAGTAATAGAACTTGTATGTTCATGCTGTATGTGCATGATGAGACGCCAGTTTCAAACCTTCGTGCAAGTGCCGCATCACTTCAATAAGTATTCGTCAATACTTAAACAGACCTAACGAAAGTCAGTATATCATGTTCCTCACAGTTATTCTCTTAATTTTTTCCTGCATTGCTCATCATAGCCCAATAAAATTAATATTCATCAATTTATACTCACAAAAATCAGTTGAAATCTGACAAATATTTTATTCTTTAGCATTTTTCACGTATTTTGTGAGCGTTCGTTCATTTTTAGTTCAATTTTTTGCTTTCTTCCGCTGTTTTATCCTACACACTGTCCTGTTCCTTATCTTTCTGTCAATTTCTGTCTTTCTAGGTCTGTTTTATCCTTTAATTATGGTAGTAGTGTTTTTTTCGTGGCCGTCCCGAGCAAACTAATGCTCCGGCAGCAGGGCTACCATTAGGCGGATGAAGTCGTTTTTCCAGGTGTCATTCACTCAAAAATAACCAACTCAAAAATTCTTCATCAGGAAATGTTCCTCCCGTAATCTTCGCCTGCACGGAAAGAGTTCGAAAAAGCCTTTCATATTTGTTGTGGCTTCTAAGCGATCGTTCATAGGCTTTCTTTTTCCCCTTAAAGAGACGAGAGATGTTTTTATAACTCGCTCACAAGAGACACTTTTGTGTCGTTCTTCTTCTTCCCAACATTAAGGCAATCATTAGATGGCATAAAAACTATCTTTTCAGAAGCAAATACTCATAATACACGTATCATAATACGAAGTTTCTGAGTAAACTGCTGCTCCATATTTTAACCAATTTTTCAAGCTCTTGAAAAAAACACACTTTTGATAACGAGTGTTGGTGGTAAGAAATACAGTAGAAATTTATAATTTCAGTTTACTTTCTGTGATTAGTATCTTAACTTGAGTTGCATACGCCTTAAACAAAAGCTCCCTTATATTATTCATTGTATAAAACTTACTGAGAAATGCTGAAAACTATTTCATCCAGTTACAACACAAGCTGGTTCACAACACAAATGAGTTCAGACGTGTCACATTAAAATGGAACAATTCTCGTTCCATCAGGGATCTAACCAGTAACAACTGTGATGACCAGTCTAACTATTTTATAGCTGATCATAAATTTTCATTCATATCTGTTTTTGCTTATTTCGCAGCCATCGAATTAAATCATCAATCATTTGTCAGTAAAGTTAGAATGGGCGATGAAATGAGGCATGGTCTTTGAAGTGACGCCTTGCAAAAAGTTTCTGGTCTGCTATTGGACTTCAGTAATAACAGGGCACCAAAGATTATGATTGATATTTTAAAGCAAACTAATTCTAAGGAAGTCATACCTACATGTAACATAGTCAGTTTTATTCATAGCAGTTATGTCTCTCGCTTCCCAAAAGTAGAGTTTAGCACAAGTTTCACAAATGTATCTGAGTGAGAGCCAAAAAATACAGTTTACTAGACAGCCAAACTTTCTAGAGATTTGAATTCGTTATTTGCTGCTCCGAGTAAAAAGCACCAGGCCGCTCGAGTAACTCTGGCGGAAATGGAACTTTAAATGATTTAATTTATCAACCCAGGAAGCATTTCGTACCCAATCTTTTGTCACGGGTTTGAGTGGATTCAAAGGAACGCAACTCACAGTAAAAGCTAAGCAAACCACCGGATTTGTAGGTCGTCAATTGGCCGTCGTTATCAGTGGTCACTTGAGACGCCTCTGTTGACGGTGGTGAGGGTGCGCCGTATCGCAGCAACCCTCATAAAATGCTAATTTTCTCTCCTTCTCACCGTTTGTTAAAACTATTGTCACCCTCCTCTCCTCCTCCTCCACAACCCTGCTCAGCTCCTCACCACCTCGTCTTCGCAACCGGATCTCCCTACCTTTCTTCCTCCATGATTTCTTTACAGCTTTTGCTGTAAGCTTGTTAGAGTCACTGTCAACTCAGATATCTCTTCCTCTCCATGTTAATTTATTTTTGAGTTTTTCTAAAAAAATTGTCTGAAGTAAAGAGAACATTTTTTCTCAGGGCAGGATTCAAGAAATTGGATAGAGAAAAGCAAACCTGAGAACTACATTCTAACACCAGATTACAAAATCATAACTTTTCTCGTCGCCGAGACATAAAATAAGACTTAACGAATTATTTAGCTCGTGCTGGGAAAGTTTTCGCAGAATAACCCGGTTGAAAGATGCCGCCTACTCCAACCTTCGACGAGATAACTTTTCTCTTTATTGCGTAATTTTTTTTATTAAATTCTAATATCTTTGAGATTAATAAACCATCCTTAGAATATTAAGTTTCTGGCGAGTCAAAGCACTAATTAATAAAATATTTTCTAGAATAATAGTCCTGTTCGCCCCTACGATTACAATTACGCCGCAACGCAAGCAGGTTCACCATGAATACTAGTTGTACTGCTTAAAATGGTCGATAGTGTACTACAGTTTTTTAAAACTGTCTTCCTTTAATAAGTTAAAATCTACTTCTGTTGCTGCCTTTATTAAGTTTTTGAATGTTTTGGTACAAGTTACCCGGGGAAGACGTATAGACGTTAATTAATTTACTTAATTTGGTGCAACTGAAAATATTTCTTACTTCGTCTTCTTATTCTATTTGTTATTTTGACGCACATTTTAGGTACTTCTATGATTTTGTGATATTTTTAGGCGACGTTGAAATAGATTTGCATCATATAAGCGATTATATTTCGAAGTGAGGCACTATAGGTTATAGTGCCGAAAGATGTTGATTGAGGATCTGAATTTTTAACCTGTTTTTTATCTGTATGATGCACCAGACAGATGAACTAACACGTAAACCTTCACAAAAAGGATCGCATCGACAGAGGAACAAGATATCTCTACCACGTACGGAACACAAAAGGAATTATTTCCTGATTATTCTGCTACACATGTCCCTTATCCCATCGAACTTCTATAAATAAAATAAAAAAGAAACCCTGCCACAGCTGGTGAACTGCTGCTGATCTTTGTTCTCTAACATAGACATAGAGCTGTAATGTGTTTGATGTTACTAGCTCTTCCACCATGCCTTAACAACAGATGAGAATGAGTGTGGTGTGCACCTGAGACCAGGAATGGTAGAGGAGCTAGTGAGCTGAGAAGTCACACTACTAGCGGAGCCTGGCTGGTCCAGTACTCAATCTTCTCGCTTCAAAAGTCTGGATGAGGGAGGAAACCTTGTGTCTGGCCAACACCGTTGTTCTAGCGAGTGTTTAGAACCTCTTGATGAACTTTAAGCACAAACCTCACTCTAATAGGCTAAAATTTAAGCGGCGTGAAGCTCATGACGCATTTTTAACAGCCCTACTACGCAGGCATCGAATCACACTACGTACTATGCATCCATATAGTGCACTGCATACCTTGTACTCATACAGTGCAAGAAGAAATTTACCACACACGTTTTCAGCTGCAGTTTGACCAAGTACGCGTGTTTCCAGCTCTCTCCTCTCCTCCACATCCTTCCCTCATTGCTCCTTCCTCCCAACCCCTCCCTCACTCATCGCTCTACCCCTCCTCCCCTTCACCCCAGAGACGCATTAGTCGGATTGTCACCCCAACAAATTAGCGCACACCCCTGTTCGCTACCACCCTCCTCCCCAAGTAAGTATCCATGCCTATCTCGCTTGGAAGAAAGTTGACCAGTTTTTGTTGGCTCCTTATCAGCTGCAATGTATAACGAAGCCACGAGACTTCTAATTAGACTAACTCGAGCGCCTGGGTCTATCTTTATCTGTCTCTCTTTCTCCTTGTGTCTGGCTCAGCTGCGTGCCCGTACTTATGTATGCAGTTCTCTTACTCTCTTATGGAGCTATCAAACTTACCCGTACATTAATTGTGGGCCCTTCAGCTAGGCGGTCCAATAAAATATGGAGCTATGCACCTTCTGCAACTTCGAGTTTTCATTTATCTATTGAGTTCCATAATTGAATGCTCACAAAGAAGCTAAAGTAGCGTACGCTTGATTAATGCGATTGCGGATTTTGCGATCTAAATTAAGGGAACATTTGACCAGCGCGACGAAAACATGGTTTAGGCAAACCTCGATAAAAACTAAACGTGAGCCAATTAGGCTCGCGATACTCGAGTATAAGCTACTTGTGGTTGCTTCAATTAAGCACACTACGAACTTGAAAACCTCGTAAATAAGTGCCCAGAGCAGCATAAAAACACGCGGGAAGGATGTTAGCTACTAACTTTTAAACATAAAAAGACCTTTATCATTTAGATTAAATAATTTTCTCTAGAACTCTGTAATGAACTGCAGTGGTGCTTGTGTATAGTTCACGTCCATGTCCTCGACGTACCAAAGTCATTTTACTAAGATATGAATGACAGCGAGGAGGATATGACCTGCACGACCATCAAGTGCTTCTTTTACTTATATTACGAGTGCGTGGGCACGACTTGAATGTGTTGCTCAAAGTTCTACGTCATCAACGGAAAACTATTGAATGCCTGGACTGAGTGCTACGACTCTTCCTTCAAGACTTGCTGTCAGCTGCAGCGTTATTTATGTATCATTTCGTGAACAAAACCATGACCAACATTGAGCTTAACAAGACAACCGCGTCTGTGCCAGAGAATCGCAAGAAGCGCTCACGCCAGGGTGATGCTTACCACAGTTTTTGTCCAACCATGATGTGGTGCATGTTTCTATTCATTTCTTGACATTCGAACCACAGAATGATATTTCCTAACTGTGCTTGAATTCTTCAATTAATTTCTGTCATTGATACCAGCAGCGAACATTGCAAGGATCGATATCGTCAACTGGAATATACATGCAGGTAAAATGATAGTCCGAATGAACCTACGCTCCTTATCTGTAGTGCGCTAGAAAGTTTTGTGTTGTTTTATTGTTCTAAGTATTGAGTTACTTCAGCGCTTAATTGAAGTGCAATCCGTTGACTGGCAAAAAGTGTTCGAGATTTCTTTCTACAAAGGAACGTATTACACGAGCTACAATAACTCATAAAGAACGCAGGTGAATTCCATGACAGTTGTCTACATTACAGCTAAACTTCAAGTGGAAAATAATTTCTAAACAACTTGATCGTGAGTTCTGAAGATAAGGATACTACAAAAATAATGAAATAGTGTGTATTGAAACTTAAATTGCCGTTATACCATGTTTCCACGATGTTTTCCATGATTGACAAAGAAGAGGAACTTAATTTTTTAAGACTGAGTGTTTTCAGTTGTTATTTGTTGGTAGAAAACGTAGATACGTACATGTCATACTAACACGTAGATATCTTTAGCAATATACAGCAGAAGCCATGAAGACTCGTGATAAAGCTTCATCCTAACGTCAGACATTCTAACCTCAGCTGAAATTTGATTCCAATTCCATCGAAGTCTTATTTGTCTTTTCTAATGTTGACATCAAGAAGTCTTTGTCCCTTCTTATCCATTGTCACTCATCACGGATTATTTGCTGCGAACAAAAAGTAAATAGATCTGAGCAGTAGCATGTCAAGTCCTACCAAAAGGTGACGATGTCAACAAGAGACAGCGGATTTAGTACATGACGATTTCTTCGCTATTTCTGGCTTACAGGAGCACTGGGGACGCAGCCAGAGCAGGACTCGGTGGGACATCGTGTTCTGCTACTGCATCTGCTTACAGCATAGACGTAAAGTCGAGGAAGAAACGAATTCAATGAGCTACTGTACTCGATGGAACATTACTGCCCATGTTTCAGAAGCGTTTCAGTGCAAGAAACTTTGTCAGTGCAACCTCGTTATGATAATGAAGTAATTATTAAACGAAAGTCAAACCCAGCTTCCAGAGAACGTACATTCGTTGCACTCGTGTTTGATTTTCTAGGGACCCAGAGGATCAAACCGACGACTACCATCTTCTTGAAAGCTCTGCTCAGCCACGCTTCAGCATCACAGACCAGGACGGGCAGGACTTCATCTGGAGAAAGAGCTGGAGGCTGCTTCTGGAGGCTGCTTCATCTGGAGGCTGCATCTGGAGACTGCTTCATCTGGATGTTTGCTTGCACAGAAGGCGGACGTGAAGCGTTTTAGGCAAATGTTGTGCTATGCTTCATCATGAGTAGAATGCTCGTTTGCATTGTTTAACACGAAAAGTATTTTAAGTCTAATTTCTAATGTTGCATCATTTTGAACGCAGATAAATTCTATTTTATTTCACAACATACGTAATAAGGAAGCGTCGAACATGCTAAGCGTTAATTAAATATGTAAACACTGTTTCTAAGTGAAAAGTGTTGTTGAAATCTGCCTACAACAATGAAACCCAAAGCTCTGCTCGACTAAGGATGTAATCTTTTCGAAGAGCCCTTGCTCTCTTATAAATTTTCCTCTCAGGTTCACTTGTACTATTACTGTTGATTCATATCTTAAAACCTTTTATGTAGGGTGTAATAATTGTTGCTGAAAAATTCTTCGTATAATTTTTGTCTATGTAATGCGAGTCAAATTAAGTTACCTTACAGTAGAAAGTCAGAGGCATTTTTCCTCGTGAATTGTCTCCAAGTAATTAAGTTTCGTCTAGCGTTCTTGAGAGGCATAATTTTAATTGCTGAAGCCTGTCTAAGATTTAATAAATGGAAGTAGTGAGGCGTTTTCCTTGCAGTTCACAAAGCGCGCCAAGATAGCAGGAGCACCTCAGGGTTATCAGACCAACACTATGTCGCCTTCAACAAGGCGCTTCAGCTAAAATTTTGCATAGATCTTGTCGAGCGCACGCCGCACTCCATTTGGAGGAACTGGCGCGATCGTGCACCTGATTGTTTGGTCTTGGACGCTGGAGGTAGCTGATGTGCATAATAGCATTCACAGAGACACGTTCAGAAAGAGACAAAGGTAAAATGCAAATAATAAATTGCAGAAACCATCGTTCATGAGTTTATTCTCTATTATATATTATCCATTAATATTTGACGGATAAAAAAGTCGAATTTTTTAACGCATCGCGAGCAATAAAGTTCATCGTGTAGACAGCTCGAATACAGCAATACATCGCCTGGGAGGAGTAATAGTTGAGAGCAAATTAAAATCTTTTTACAAAAACTACTAACATTTAAACAAATTGTATTGAAAAAGGGAAATAAATTTTTGCAGAGAGGTGATGTAAGAACAAAATACTCTCCTATATAACACTAAATCGAAAAGAAAGTGGAGCTCTTCAAGGCTTATATTCATGGAAAAGATGTAGTTTCTCTTTTGGCAGAGCTCAGCTCTAAAAGCAACAGTTAGATGATCACAAAAGCTGATAATTATTTTAATGTATTATAAATAATCGTTTTGAATATTCCCTACGAAACTCAAGCTGAATATATGGACCGATAAGTACGTGACCCAAAATGCATTTTCCATCAACCATGAGGAGAGTTCCGTTATGATTTGGGTGAATATCTATGGCTGTAGCTCGAACTGTTATTACCATCAACAATCGGACTACAACTAATAAATATTTGTGCATCAGTAATAAAGTGTTCACAATGATGAACATTTTAGAGACACGTTGTTAATGTTTATTCCTTATAACGACAATGCGTACGAATACACTACTGAATAGCAGTGTTTGGACACTGCGGAATCTTATTATCTGAGGAAATACGCAAATACAACGAGATACTCAAGGAGTTTTACAATAAGAAAGAGCTAGGTGCAGAAGAAGCCCTAGTTACACAGTTACTTAGACTCACAAGGAGTTCTAGAGTAAGAGACACCTACGTGGAGAAAAAGTCCTGGTGGCTCAGACAATGAGGTGCACGAGCTGAGCTGAAGAGAGAGTGAGGGCAGCGCGTCCAGTAGTTATCAGCGTCTGACCACCGCGTTATCAGCAGTCAGCGGCTGACGCGCTAAGTGCCACCGACTGACAAATTGAGTGCGGCCAGATTCCGGTACGGTAGGGGAAAAGGATTCAAAAGGACGGGGGATTGAGAGGTGGAGGAGTAGAGGAGGTTGTAATTTCCACGAAGAGAGCCGACGTTAGGAAGTGGTCTACAGTGGTAAGAGAGGGGTGAGGTCAAAACAGGGAGAGCAGTAATCATGGTTTTGTTTTGATTTAATTTTTTCCAAATTAATATGAGCTCAAAGCTTTGCATCAAATCTAACCCAATTTTCTATAAAAAATTATAGCTTTGATTCACTAGAATCTCGCTCGAAATTGAAGGGTGGACAGCACTACTGGACTACTTGCATTTTTCCCGTGGTAAATATAATATATTTTCCACGGGAAAAAATGCAAGTAGTCCACTCCCGTGCTGTCGTTAATACAGCGCTGATAGAGGCGATTACGATCCAGTAGTTTACTATATGAAGGGTGGACAGCACTAGTGGACTACTTGCATTTTTTCCCGTGGGAAAAAATGCAAGTAGTCCACTAGTGCTGTTCATCCTTCAATTGTTATTATCAATGCTTGTGGTCAAGTTTTACTAGAAACATTAAAAATTTGATACAGTACTCATATTCACACAGTCTTGGTTTACGGGAAGCTGTGAAAAACCTGCTGAACTTGACACTCAATTAGCTTCCGTATCATCCAAATCGTCATCATTACCATCACCATAATCGTCATAACCATCATCATCATCATCATTCATCGTCACCTTCATCAACTATCAAGACGCTCGCAGTGGATCGTAGTTGCAGACGATGGTGGGAGCTATAGTGAGCGCAAAAATTTGGGTAGGTGACAGTAGCAGTAAGTAGCTGTTCCACGGGGAGGAGAATGTCAGCCAGAAAGTAAACGAGGGCAAGAACGAAAGAGAGAAAAAAAGACGAATAAGAGAAGGCAGAATGCAAGAGAAGGGCTAGGTAGTTGAAGGATGAGCAGGATGAACAAAGAAGGAACAACAATAAAGAGGAAAATCATGACTTCATCATCGAACATACTAAGGAAATATCTATAGTAGGAAGAACTTGTCAAAGAGTTGTAACGACACTGTTTGCTCCGATGAAAATTGAACGACTCAATATTCAACGTAGAACAGTTCTAATTAGATATTTATTACGGTAATGCCAGTCTTGAAGCATTAGCTCGTCTCGCCTCATTTCGTGCTGCAGTAGCTGTAAATTGAAGCGGTTTTTAGTTTACAGCTGGTAGGTCAAGAGCCGCTGCTCACATCGCTGTACTTCATAGCTTGTGACTTCCTTATGAGCAGGACATTGAATAACTCTGTGCTCCGCTCGTAACTCACCCACGGGTTATGAACCAGCCAAAACGTCGCATAAAAGTCAACGCAGACAAAATTTAAGAACGAATCGATCTTATTTTAGAGACGTGAAGAAGCCGGATCAACTTCTCTTGGATGACCTCAGTTGGCATAAAAAGTTTCTTAGAAGTCGACCGAACTCAGGCTTTGGATGGCCGCTCACATCTGAAGGAACGAGCTCAGCCAGCTTTAAGCTGCGTTTAAATTTTTTTCCTTTTTGGCTCGACTGACGTACCCCAAATACAGCTCTTTTTTGGTTACACTATAAGAAACAGTTAATTTGTCACATACGAGCAAAACACCGTCGTCGTGAAGCTCGAATGCTGTGTACGAGTCATGAAATCTGATTGCCCGTGCGTGCTGAGATGTAATCATCACACAACTCATATTCGGTGAGCGAGTTATAAGATCGCTAATTCGTCACGTACGAGCCAAGACGGTGCTCGTCTCAGGACTGGTGCGCTATCAGCGAGTCATCACGAGCGTCGCATATGCAGCGCCGCCTTAGACAATAGTTCGCTAACGAGCCTCGTAGGGCCGTCCGTTGTATCGTCGGTCATCGTCGGATTATCGGTGCCACCGCCGACCTTCCAGCGCCAAAACACAATCAAACACCGCCCGCCCTTTGTCACTTGACACTTGCCACTTTTTTGCCAAGACTGTCTTTCTATTTCACATGTTCTTCATTAGTCATCTTGTGCTTCTCATTCCACGTTTGTGGACGAAATACAGCTTTTCACAAACAATATATTGCAAAATAATTCTAAATTTTCATAAATTCCGACGTCTGCATAATAGTACAGTTAATGATTTTAGTGAGGACTTACACAGCACAGCTCACACAAACATTCTCTGGCAGTCAATACATGAGTGCAGCAAGCACAAAGACACGTAATTGCAGTGTCTTCTGTGAATACTGCGGTGTAGCAAAGCAAAACCGTAATTAAAACGCATAGAGCTGAGAAGCAAAGCAAAACCGTGATTTAAAGACATAGAACTGAGAAGTAAACCCTAACCGAAATTAAAAGACATTGAACTGAAAAAGAAAGCAAAACTTTAATTAAAAGATATAAAACTGAGAAACAAATAAACGTTTTCAATTTTTAAGTGATAAATTCGTTTCTTTTATTTTTGCGATAGAATTAATATTGAGATAAAAGTTTATTTATCTTACTAGGTAAGCCAACATTTTCTAGTGCTATATTCATATGTATATTTATTCATCCAAATTTTGCAATTTCTAATTCTTCCCTCAAAATTATCATGAAAGGAATGTCAATCATCTTGTAGCTAACCACTAGCTTTCTAAATTATTTGCCCTTAACTCCCTTGTTTTATGAACATCCGTTTCCCTTACTTGAAAGGCTTGACATCTGGGAAAGAAACCAGTAATACAAGTAATAGGTAGGTAGTTCAGAAAGTGGATGACAGGGAGAAACTATCGTGAAGGACAATACTGCAAGGTTATATTAGGTATAAATCATAAGGTGGAAGGTTAGGATTTATCAAGAAATGCCAATGGGGAAATTGAAGGTTTCATGATTTGTAAACTTTCGAACTAAACTGTAAGAAAATACAAGAAACAACAAATTTCCCAGACTTGAGATACCTTGTGAGTTTTGACAAAGAAGAACTCCACATTCATGGATGTTCGCCTATCAGCCGACTGCTCAGTCCCCACTTTCATCGCTGATCCATTATCTCTCTTTCCTGATCTCCATTCTTCCTAAAAGACCTACTGATCTACATAATAACAACTTTATTATTTCCCATTATCTCATCTCTTAGTACGTTTTACTAACGCACTCCCTGTCTCAACTACCATGTCTCCCACTTGTATATTTCCCCTCCTTTTCCTCGTCCTCTAGCGCTTTTTTTCCCCTTCCATCTACAGTTATTTCATCCACTGCTCCTGTCTTTCCTGGAATTTGACTGCGCACTCAGGATTTATGACTCGGACAGACCTTCATCCTGAGTATTTGAGAATTATAATAATTAGAGAGCTGTCGATGCGTATTATATCACAGCCCAATCAGAGAGCAGGTCACACTCCTTCATTTACTACGTCATAAATTATTCCGATGATTTGTAGGAGCCCTTCCCTGTTGGAACTTTCTAAGATTCTTTCGTTACATCCAATAGAGGTGCTGATATTTTGAAAGGTGCTCTAACTCGTGACAAATTTTCAGTTGCTTCAAACTCTTTTAATTTTTTTATAACATGACGTACTGCGTTGACAAAAGTATTGAATCACTTCAAAGACTGTTATGTGAAGTGTACGTCGTAATGATATGGTCCTTCAGGTTATTTGAAAGTTTACGTTGTTTAGGCATTGGCCACTACTCTACTTAGTATGTAACCATTTCTGAAATATTGATGGGTTGTTAGGTTAGGTTAAGGTTGTTATAAGAGAGAAATTCCGGAATAAACACTTCTAAAACAGTCCAAACAAAATCTCTAAATACTTCTTTTCAATCCCTATTTTTGTCATTTGTATATAAATTTCATGTACCTAAATATTTTATATTTTTTGTTATTATTTTGCTTTTTAGTAACGCTTGCTGTACTATATTATTCATTTTTATAGGTATCAATGATATCATATGCTTGAAAATAGAATGGAATAAAATTTTGAAACTATTTAAATACTTGGTTCACCTCACTGTAAGATTTCAAAACTTAATTCCATTATGTTGCAAAGTTGAACTTGATGTATTTAGGTACGAAGAGCTAAACAAGATTGTTAGGTTAGAAAGAAAAGTTTCCTCATAAGACTAGATAGTAAGAAAAAAACAAAACAAATTTCTTAGTGGTTGGGAGACATCTTTTCGCTATCCCATTCACGCTTGATACGAATGAAACGATTTACAATTCTACCAAAAATCTCAGAGCCAAACCGAAAATAATAAAGCGAGGTCATATTGCCGTACATTCACCAATACAATCGGTACATCTAAAATTAAAAAAGAAATTCAAAACACAACACAGTTTTGCAGTTTTGCAGCTTGTTTGGTCTACACACTTACTGGACAGCCATGAGAGTTTTCAGAGCAAGAGAAAGACATGCTTTCAAGTTTCATAAGCTCATCGCTGACAAACCCATCAAAGTCCATTAGATACCTCAGCAGCAAAGCACTTACGATCGCTTCCAGAAAACGATGATGATGTGAGCGTGCAGCAGACAGAAAGATTTCATCTCGCTTTCATGTTGACGAAAGCGCAGCTGCACATCCATGGCATACTCCTACTACTAGACTATGCAACTGGACGAGCTAGAATATTTTGACAATACCAGTTGCATATTTGGACAGAAATTGCAGTGATTATTAGTCTTTGAATCATAGATTATACGTGGATATGTGGTTAATGCACAGATCAAATAAAAATGTGCAGTGTGTTATGAACAAATCATATACAGACATGTTAGGACGCTCCAGTAAATCTGTGAATAATCGGCTGAATTGATTATTTTTCTCGATCTGCATAGTGTATTTTTTTATTGAGCAGTTAGAAAGATCAAAATATGCCTATTAATAATTTTAAATAATAGAATGTATTTAAATTCGATGGCGAAATGAGTCAAGTAAATTCTCGTCACCAATAATTCATTACGATATGTTAGTTATTTTACGCACCTGTCTTGTATTTTAACGATTTAGACTAAACATACGCAAAATTGACAAGTCCTAGAGAAAAGAAACGTACCTCACTTCAGACACACTCTTGCCAGCGCATTCTTTGCACGACAACATTGGACAGCCACGCACAACTGGAGTGATCCGTGCAAGTCTTTTATTCTCGCTTTATCTCGAGCAAGCTTTTGTTTCCAGTCTGCAGCTCAATCAGCGAACTATTCTAATTGAATGAATTTTAAGTATATGCTACGCTCCACTCGCCGTTTTTTTCGCTTTCATCATTTTGCAGGCTGAAAGATGCCTAAAATAGTGTTATTGTTCACACAAGAAAAAAACAAGCCACAAGTGCACCTCACAGCAGAAAGATAAAGAACTTTGGGACTTCTTTAGAAGATGTGCTGAACAAATGCCTCCCTGAGTCTGACACTATAATTTTTAGGCGGTAACGCATGTTTTACCATTGACACTCTGTCTCTCACACGGCTGATGCACCCAGCGATGCTAATACTGTCACATCTTATCATTGCTACAACAATATTGACAGTAGCTCTATCATTTATGCAACTTATTAATCATTAGGACCATGTGACAATAGCACGACGAATTCTTCAGGTCATTCACACCACACCATCGGACATGGGGCCCTCAAACACCTCTATAAAACCTGACGCACGCGCACCTTCCGTGGAAGCCTAAGATTTACAGTCATTTATTCTCATTTTATCACATGCATGACACCCAATAAAACTCTTCACGACACTTATTAATGGAATGCATGCAGCATCAGCTCCTAGATGTCAAATTAATGATGAACAGCGATTTCGCTCTCTCCCTCCAGTTGTCAGGTGAGTTACAGCTGTCCAAAATGCTTGTTTTTTTGCCTCAGTCTAAAAGACTTTATGAAAATCCTTAACCATGAACTAATGAGAACAATTCATCAATACATGCACTTATAAGTTTTTTCAGTTTCGTAATTCGTCAATTTTTTATCAAAGCAAAACGAATCAAAGGGATGAGCGGTGACATGATTTATCATGTCGGGTGTACCAAAGGCTGACGTGTTCACCATCAATCTTACTAGAAGTAGCAGCAGGAGTTGTGGCTGGAACAAGAGTTGTGGCAGCAGCAGGAGTTGTGGCTGGAGCAAGAGTTGTGGCAGCAGCAGGAGTTGTGGCAGCAGCAGGAGTTGTGGCTGGAGCAAG
>VCRD01000157.1:161140-172962 GCA_006783055.1 Trinorchestia longiramus
GTGGCAGCAGTAGGAGTTGTGGCAGCAGCAGGAGTTGTGGCAGCAGTAGGAGTTGCGGCAGCAGCAGGAGTTGTGGCAGCAGCAGCAGTTGTGATGGCAACAGTAGTAGGAGTTAGAAAAATAATATAAGGGATAGCTAAGCTCCATATGTCAACAATTTTATATGCGTATACAGTAGGAGTGATTTAAGCAGCACAAGAGGTGGGAATGACAGCAATGGAGTAGTGGCAACGGAAACATCAGCAGGAGCAGACGATGTGACAGTGTAGCAGCGGTATCAATCAGCTGAAGCAACGACAGCAGCAGCCCCAGAGACAGGTACAGTTCAGAGATACCACTGATAAAGCACTATAGCACCTATCACCACAGACACTCACAACCATTAGTCATCAGTTCTGATGGTTCTCTTGTTATGGTAGGTGTTGTTCGCGTGCTATCTGGCCTGGCTGGAGGAGGCCGCGCTCCATGTGTCCGCAGAGCTGCCTGTTTTGCTCACGTAAAATGCGAAGCCAAATAGTTCACGTCATTGAAATAACAGTAAAAAATTAGGGCTAAAAATTCATACCTCCATTACATCTTGCTAACGTTTTGTGCTTCAGCTAGTAAGCCGTGCACTCCTTTGTTATTGATATAAAGGAATGAAGCAGCAAATGCTTTGAGAAAGTTTCAGCTTATCATTTTACAGAAAGGGTGACATGTCGTGGTTGCAACGCGTCGAGGTGATAGTCCAAACTTGGCCGATGCGAAATAGAGTAGCCACAACTGATCGATAGTACCCTAGGTAAATTTCTATTATGGACTGGAAATACTAATATGAGTGATCAAAACTGCTTCCTAAGTCCCTGTCGGGAAAGCACATCAATTTCAGAAATAATTAAAAAAACATCCAAATTGACCATTCTGGTCCCTCGTGTGAAATTATTAGTGTTCTCGTACTGCAGTAACTATCCGAAGAGTGTGGACACCTTCAAGCGAAATGTGAAGCGTTGTCGAGAGTCATACATCACGGGCGAATTGTTACGAAACCTTTGGTATAAATACCTCACAATCTAAAATTGGCCTTTACTTCAATGGTTTATGTATAGCAAAATCCTACCATGAAGACAATTTTTAAAATGATCGTAAGCCTCTTTAATTCTTTTGAGAGAAAAAACCTATACATATTCTTTTGCAAAGTAATTGAGTCCATGCAATCAAAAAGTTTAGCTGCTATGGAAAAGCAGCAGGCCGAATTGTGTAGAACAAACAATGCGTAAATTTATTCATTTGTGTAGGAAAAAACTTGTAACTCCTAGTAAAGAAGTTTTTGGCCATTGAAAATGCTAGTTTACGGTTGAATAAATTAATGGTCACCTGTTTACCATGAATCACAGAATATATCAGCCCGAACTGAGAATAGCCAAAAATTTGTTGCGCCCGTACCAAAAACACTGATTGTTCGCAGGTACTAAACGATTCTGTACCTACGTACACAGCACATTGAGAACGATGACTCTGCATCACACACTCTGCGGTCAGCAGCAGTAAGTGCTCTTATGTGCATAACCAAAGTAATTCATATAATAATTCTATCATAATATGATATCTCTCCACTGACGAGGCACATTGATCTTGCTCAGCACAGTTATGCAAGCAATAACTTTATTAAGTACATCAATTCAGAATTCCGTTATCGCAATTAAAAAGTATCTCGCAATATCACTGTTTAATAAACTATGCTCTGATTTTAATCGTAACATTGCCTGTGCAAAACCAAAGTGACAAATCAAAGCCCTGAAATCAATAACTAAGACGTTGATGCTCGTACTCACCGTCAGGATCCACCATTGGCAGCCACTGGACACTTACCTGCGGAACAGAACAACAGAATACACATTAATTATTTCTGTATCTAACCAGAGGTAAACCCGTCTCCACCTCCACACCAGTTAAATGAAAATGATATTTCATATGTTAGCTTACAGGTCTTCCAAGTGAAGAAACATGCTCAGAGAGTCGAAGGAGTTGAAGAGCAGTAAAAGTAAAATCGGTTAAAGCAAGAGCGACAACAGCAAGCAGATCTGTGCCGCAAAGTGGCCAGGGCGCTATCGAGGTGCCTAGTACACGGTTGCTCACAGGCGATCTAATCGCACTTCCGAGAAACTCAAAAGCCAGTTTTTGCTGCAGCATTTCAACAGCTGGAGGCTTTTGAACTGCATAGTTCATGCGCAAATCGTTCACTAACTGTGAAAAATAGTAAGAAAAACGTTGACAGCTATGATATTGACGCTGCTCAATAACACAAGTTCTTGAACTGCGTAGTAGGTTAATCATTTGCAAGAACCCAGATTGGAAATTTATTGTACGCTTATAGTTTTATTGGATAAGTTTATCTCGTCTAATACGAAATGCAAGTAAAGATAATTCTTCTTTTAACTCGTGACCTCAAATCGAAGCAAACGGATCAAATTTCAGAGTTTCATACACGGAATGCTCTATCCACTGCAACTATCAAGAAACGTGCAGTGAAGTTTTTGATACCAGCAGCGAGATAGAGGTACCAAGGATTGTGAATTTTAACTTACTGCTAAAGATTAAAATACGGAGTGGTGCTGCGAAGTGCGGACAAATATTTATCGTAGCTGTTTTTATGAGAGAACTCAAAAACTTTCACTATAAATTTTGTCGGGAAGAACTTATTGAACGTTTTCTATCGGAGGCTACTCTTCAAAATTAGATCTTCTTAAAAACGAGGCCGCACTGTCTCGGGAAGTTAAGTCACACGTGGCGAGTACAGATCCTGGTGAAATATTCCAAACATTTAACAAAACAGCGATTCATTGAAATCTAATTCAAGTATAATGAAGAACAGGCTTCACTCTCTACGTTGAACTAAACTCCTGAATCTATCGGGCATGTACGAGTAGAAAGGGAACTCAGAGGCCATAAATCCTTGGGCCGCAATTCTTTGTAATTTTAGTGATATTTCTCTCGAGCATAATCAGTAATATGCGGAAGCGCTCCTCTTTATTAAAATGGATAAAAGACTGATTGAACTTCGAACAACCCAACATTTGTGACGCAGTAGGAACAAGTAAACTGAAATAAACTCATGAGTTAATTTTAATTCTCTCTCTGTCTTTAATGAAGACTTAATGAAGTTTTCATCAGCTGGAATTTACGTTATCCAACAGAATATTCGAACTTAAATAATTGTCGTCTGGAGGCTGTGTATCCTTTACTTGATACTTTATTTTTATCTCAAACGCAAGGCTGACTGTCCAGGACATTCTGCATACCCTTAATTTCTCATCCAATCCCTAGACGAATGTCTGCTTGCCTCTATTGGAGAATATCTGCTTGCCTCTATTGGAGAATATCTGCTTGCCTCTATTGGAGAATGTCTGCTTGTCTCTATTGAAAAATGTCTGCTTGCCTCTATTGGAGAATATCTGCTTGCCTCTATTGGAGAATGTCTGCTTGTCTCTATTGAAAAATGTCTGCTTGTCTCTATTGAAAAATGTCTGCTTGTCTCTATTGGAGAATGTCTGCTTGTCTCTATTGGAGAATGTCTGCTTGGTTTCATGGAGAATGTCTGCTTTCCTCCATGGAGAAAACTCTGCAGTATCTTTGCTGTTGCTAGCCTCTTTTATTTCATGTTTTTCAAATAAGAAATTTCTATTGAATATTTTGCATACAAAATCTTTGTACATATTTTTGACCAGAATTACCATCGTTTAGAGGTGAACATTGAATAAGAACGCCTGTTTTTTCGTACTTCTATAGTCGAAATCTCCCTCCCCCCCTCTGCTTGTGTCAAACGTACTTCACAAGCTCTGAAGTTATCCTCACAAGATGCAGGGAGACTTTTCTCAGATACTAACAGGCTCTCTCGGTCATTTATTAATTTTTCAACGCCCTGGTACTTTTACACTGAGCACAAAAGATTTACAAGTGTTCTTTATAGTTTTACTAGTGTAGTACTTTCATTTTATTGCTCCATCATTATACGACATGATTGAACTTCGAACAAAAATCACCGTTAATCTATGGTAAAAATTGTCGTCAAAAGTATTATTATTATTATCCTTTTCATAGGCCATACGTTTGATGATATTATTCATATCGTGATACACATGAACAACATGGCGCTACAAGCAACATTGTAGCCGCACACATGGCCAACATGGCACTACAAGCAACATTGTAGCCGCACACATGACCAACATGGCGCTACAAGCAACATTTTAGCCGCACACATGGCCAACATGGCACTACAAGCAACATTGTAGCCGCACACATGACCAACATGGCGCTACAGAATGAGAATCTCATAGGAAATTTATATTTATTTTATGAACACACTCGGCCCCTGACCGCTAACTCTTAGTTTACTTTACATGAACAGATGAAATTCATCAAGGCGGATGACTCGGCAGTATTGGCCACAGTACTGCCAAAGTTCCATTAGTTGAATAATGGGTCGATGTAATCTAAACAGAAGCGATAGCGATCAAATGATCGCCACGGAAAGAACGCGATCGATTGACGGAGCGAATCCACGTAAATCGATGATCCACCACTGATATTTAAGCAATCACAGCTTTTCTAACTTTTAGTGAATATTGGCTTATAATAATAACAATCGCTCTGGTTCCAGGCTCCAAGAACCTTAAATATACATTTTCTGAGTTCTACGGTGCATAATTTTAGTACGTTATTTTAGTACATAATTACAGTACGGTATTTTAGCACATAATTACTCTACGGTATTTTGGTACATAATTGTCATACGCAATTTTAGTGCACACTAATTGTACAGAATGCGTGAGTGGAAGGATTCCTATAGAAGAATCACAGTGTAATGCAAACGACGTCAAAGAAAATTGTCCGAATTGAAACTCACGTCGTAGTTACCTTCCATCAAATATTTTCTGAGGTTAGCTTGCTGAGACAATGGAGAAACAGGAAATTTTGTTCGTTGTGACTACAAACAAACATATGTCGCTGTCAAAGATTTAAATGGTGAACGCTTTAAAGGGTCTTATGTCACCAGAGATGTGAGTAGTTCACTAAATACAAGGTTTCAATTCCAGTGTCCTGCCACGACTGTTTTTAAATTGGTCACCACGTTCCAGCAAGGGAACTAAAATATTAACTTCATATTAGTTAGCTGTTAGTTCACGCATTACTATCATCATAGAGAACACTTACATGGTCTTATTTTCGTATATTGAGGGCTTCTCCCGTGACTAGTAAGGTTGATGCCAGGGTAATGTGGACAAGGGGAGGGTAATGTGGAGAAGAGGATATTCTGGTTGACTCTCTGAGACTCACAATAGTTTGTGGCTCGTATTTTACATCGTGTAGATGTATCATAAATTATCATCAGCAAAGGTAGACAAACTAACAGCTATAGTAGGGATCCTGCGTGTCAGCGTTGCACTGCGATGAATGCCGTCGTCCTACACTTCTGCATCGCCGGGAGGCACAATCAGGGCTTTGATAATAACTTTCTTTATTCCTGAATTTTTTATGTAAAATATAAATTTAGTTTAAAATTAAGACCTTTCCTCAGCAGTTGAGCTGTCAGGACTCTGAATATATTTTCTCCTTGAGCTAAGTGGTAATCTTAAAAAATGAAGACTATACAACAATTCTGCATGCGTGTCATTCGCAACATGGCTCGAGATGTATTACGATTTATGACACTATTTACAATGGGAAGAAAGATGCATCATTTCTAGAGCTGAAAATTAATGAAACTTTCAAAAGTGGAGTGCTGAAAAGAACATGTATCGTAAATACAGTAGGTACAATGGAGTTAGAGATAGGTATTGAAATGGGTTCTCAACTATCCTCGGAGCAATTATCGTAACAAATAATAGTGAGTCTACGTCCTGTAACTAACATGATTAACATAAATCCCTGAATACCATTCATGATTGAACTATACTTTAATCCCTGAACTAATAGCACAAAATAATTCATGGTGCGGAACACAGGATACATCAACATAACAAAAAGAAGCCAATGGGAGCACATTGCGCTAGACACACAAATCACCAAACAAAACAGAAGCACAAGAAGTGATACAAGAATGACGGACGTCTGAGACTGGAGTTTTGGTTGAATACCGATAACGTTGAGAAGCTTAGGGAGCAGCCAGCGTTGCAGCGTGTCAAGGAGCGTAACTAATCGCTAATGAGGAGTTATGAGGCTGCGCCTTGTATGCTCACCACAAGCAACTAGTGGGCGCCACTTCATCAAAAATGCGTAAATGCATCTTTCGCTTTAAAACAAATCAGGCTGAAATATTAACAACAACACTGAACTTGCCCAGTCTTTACGGCTATGGAGAGAAAATTCCTTTCCGCAGTCAGTTGTAGAATATGATATAAATGTTTGAACATTATGTATATATACTAAACTCATTTTATTGATCGTACTAGTTGAGCTACCCGTTAAAAATTAAACTGTATTTAACGAATTGTAATAGTACACACACATATGCATATTACATGTTAGGATGGATGCTGCCTTTGTATTATCACTATCTATACGTCACAAATTATATGAAACTATGTGAGCGCTTTGAGCCCCTATTACTGCCTGGGAGACTATCTCAAGTAGTTTCACCTGTGGGTCTCGATAGTTTAAATTTTTATTCGTTCATATGTTTTTTGTCTCGAATGAAGAAGTCTTGCAATATAGTGAATTTCAGTTTCTTCATTTACACGTCGGTGAGCCCTTTGTCTTAAATTCTCTAGTTCTACACTTCTTTGAACTTCATTTTCGTTATATCTAAGTTGATGCATTCTATTTCTCTTGCCATCTAATTGTGTACTTTTTCATCTTTACTTTCATTATTCCTTGTAGTAGCTATTCTTCTTCGTTCATGTAATCGTATTGCACTAAATATGTCTTGTGACTGCCTCGTGTACAATCGTCTTCTTTCTTTTTGGACAGCATCTTCTTGTTGAGGTGAACACCTTTGCATTCTTTTTCTTTCATTTTCCAGTCGACGCCGCATTTTCGAAGAAGTTCCTAAATTGTCGACAACGGACGGAGAAAAAGACAAATGACGAAAAAAATATCCCGTATTTTATAGTAATCCGATGCTTTTGGTGTCTACAAGAGAATACTTAAAATAGAAGCATTCAAAATATAAAAATGAAGTGTTTGAAACAGTGCATTTTCGATCCGCAAATATCAGTATCCTAAATTTATAAAACGAAAATTTTCTCTTATTTCTCCTATAGTTCGTGACACCAAACACACATTTATTTAGTTGTGCTTTCATTATGTATGGTTGGTAATACATAAGCGAGTATCTACCACTTAGTCGCACAACGCAGGATTAAGTAAATAGTCCTTCATACACCTGGTCAGAACACCTGAAGCATAGAAAAGACCAGAAACTTTCTAACTATTTCCCTATTTTGTAAGCACGTGGCATGGATTATAGTTAATAATTGAAAATCAGTACGCAAATTTTAACAGAGCTTGGCCCAAAATTTCATGATTGCTAAAGTTTCAGTCAACGCATCTACAACATAATGTGCAACATCCGCATGATCGATCAGCTGCAGGTGTAGTCGTAGTCTACAGTTTACCTCCCACGGAAACTGAAGCTAGTAATTTTACTGACGATCCCAACCTATTATACAGACATGTACACCACAATTCAAGCTAACTTGGATCCAACACAAGGAAGATGATGATATCAAGCCTGACTGTGTGAGGCGGGCTGTGAGGCGGCAGCGGGTGCTCAGGCTTAGAGCGCACCGGGGCGGCAGCGGGGCGCATTAGTTTGGGTGCTGTGCCCAGTAATCAGGACTTCATGTTGTGCCACGGCGCAATGAGGCGCGTGACGTGCCGTATTATTCAGCCCTCTGCGGCCGTGTGCTCTGCCACAGCGCCATGCTTTGCATGGTGCTCGCAGTGTGGAGTCAGCTGGGGGAGGCGGATGAAGTGAATGGATGTGGGGAATTTGGTTGGTTGGTTGTTATTTGGCTCTCTACTTGTCACATAGAAGCCTCACGTGTGCTGTGGAACAAGCTGTTTCATGTGATGTTTCATGCAACAATCGTTTTGTACGGTAAGTTAATGGAGTAAGCTCAAGCATTGCGCTGGTTTTTATAAAAAACTTCTGACTACAGGATGATGATTCTCATGTCGAAGTAGCAAAAGTTTCTGCTGTCATGAAGGGGAATGACCGCAGCTGGGGGACGGATTGTAGGGGGGAGCGGGGCTGGGAGAGGTTACTAACACAAATACAGTAAGGATTTAGTCAAAGGTAAAGAATAGCACACTCTGCTTATTCGAACACCAGTGGAGACTTAAATAACGCTGGAAGAGCTGTTCATACATGTAGCATTACATAGGGAGGTAAAATTGTGGAAAAAATAACATTCAGATCATGATAGAAAGGGACGAAGCAAGATTGTACAGATAGTTGAAAGGAGATAGCAGAAAACAGGGCACCCCATAATTGTAATTCGTTGGCCAGAATTATAGGGGAGGCGACATTGCAGCATGGAGTGGGGTGAACAAAGAAAAGTGTACCCAGTAGCTCGCCCTATCAGTGGTTGAGTGGATCAGGTAATTAACTAGGCAATGTACCAGATCTTTCAAGCACAACCCCAGAAATAAGCAAGGGACCGCACAATGCTCCCCCTCAAGTGGTTGCCCTGATTGACGCCTGTAGCAGACGATAAACGGCCTTAATGGACGGTAATGGGCCGCTTAAACCAACCATAACCGTCGGTAGGTGACAGAGGCAACTATGCACAGCTTTATTTAATGCTAACCACAACATTATTGGAGCAACTGCTGTGAATGATGCGCGGTTGAGTTTACTAATGTGTGGGTGGGAGTTCAATAACGTTACGATGTACAGAGAGTTCAGTCGAGAACGGATAAATACCTTGAATCTCAAATGCATGTATGAATGAATTAAACGATTAAAATAAGTTCACTCAGCTACAATGAGGAAAAATTTTGATAAGCTCTTTCAGAACTAGTATGCTTGCACACATTCGAGTTGATATTAATCTATTTAGATGCACCTTGTTTGTACTTAAACAAAATTTGTTTCTGTTTAGTGAGATCTAGTCAAAAAACCAAAACTTTTCAGAGGAACAGTATTCTTAGCAGATGTTGACTAACAACGCAACGAGCTCTTGACCAGACAAATTAACCGTCGGATGATTGAGAATGAAATCGTGCAAAAGGATTTTTAAGGTCACAAAAAAATGAGTTGTTCGAGAAAGACGTTTGAGAAAAAGAAAAATATTTTTTTTCTGATATTACACAACATATGACTTTTGCTTATCTATTCAGTTACAGTAGCATTCTATTTTAGCAAAATTTTATTGGTGTTTCTTTGAAAAACATTTCATTTAGATATGGTGAACATAAATGTACTACAAATGAGAGCGTTCTGTAGCGAATATCACATGCAAATATGTGAAGGAGCAACGGCTGGAGATTATGTAGGCTGGGTGCTCTCGTCCTTTCATTAGTCGTAAAACTCGTCTGTTCGAAGTGACGTGCGACTTAACAAAAGGGATAATTCTCTCGTCATTTATACCAGATGCGTTTCTTGCGTGGCAGATTTCAGCTCGTGTGATGCAAAGCAATATGTTTTAAATTCATTGTTCGATATCTAACTATTTTTTCTCATTCTGTAGTAAAAAAGCAGTCGCATGACACAAACACTATTTCAGGCTTTTCATTTCTTAAATGCCATGAACAAAAATTTATGAACTACATAGAACGCTCTCAGTGATTATAAATAAATTTTTTAGGAAAACAAAATAAATAAACTTATATGTTACACACTTTCAAAAATATTGAACTTCTCAAGGATCCGTTTTCTTCTTTTCTTCCATTCGAAATCAGCGTGTATTTTATTGACAGCCAAAACACACGTTGATGCACTGGAATAAAGAAATTATATTAAACTTAGTATTGCATTTAAGGTCAAAAAATAGTTTTGAAATATGCATAACACTGCTCTCGTTCTAGCATTAATTTGCAAACTTTAATTACTCTGCTCGTTATTATTAAGTGATAAAAACGCGTCCTGAAAATGAACGTCTCTTATAAATATCAGCGCTTTTAGAGGCTTGGTTTCTGGAAAAAGACAACTTCCTAAATATATTAAAGTACATTTCTGCTCGCATATAATCCTCCTCCAGTGCTTACAAGTCGTACAAGTTTCAAGAGTTCTCACGCTTGAAGGAAATTTGATGTTCAGCATCTGGTCTAGTTTGGAGCAAGTAAGAATATGAAGAATAGTTTGCACAGTCAGTTATGCAACTACCGAACACAGCTGATATGACTAACTCAGAAGAACTGCTTGGAAGCTCAAGGCTACCCTGATACCGTTCTGATGTTACCATCTTAACATTCCCTTCAGTTCAATAAAAGCCTAGTAAAAACATAAACTAGGGTACTTCTTTCTAAAAATATGTGACAGAGACTTAGCACAGTAAAAGTCTGGTCGGTGCGGCAATAAAATGGAAGTTGTTCCTTGTCGTGAGTTTTTATTCCCATTAGAAACTTGAACTGAGAACGTTTAGATTCAACTACTCCTCGACTGTACGCTCTGAACGATCAGACCAGTGGCCTGGCTGCATAACTCAGCAATCTTGCTGTACTCTTTAAAGGCAATTAAACCAAGTCTTGTGGGATTGAGGAGTTTATAATCTGCAGGGCTAATACTGATACCAGATCTACCAGCGAATGCGCATGGCAGAGCATTCACTACAAGAACCAGGCTAGAATAGAAGGAGCTTATCAAGTTTTCCTGCTGCCCACAGCAATGAAGGCCCATGCCATTCTGCCTACCTATGAACAAATAAACATAACTCCATTCTGCTTCACGTTGGCGAAGGCAGAGTGTTGTGGGTAGCACTCAGTTCAGCTATCTACAGATGCTTCATGTTCAACTGGCCTTAAAAAAAGGCTAGAAATGACACCATTACTGCGATTGGTAGTTTTGATGCCCACGACTTTATCATGAGCGTGCGTGTGTTTTGTGCTCGAGTCTAGTGAGGCCACCAGACATGGTTTGTAGGAGCAACTGGCGCGTACTAACTCCATTAATGACACTCGCGAGACAAACCCAAAACTTAAGAGCCATCCATGATCGTGGTTGGGTAAAGGGGTGATGCACGAGGGGGGAATTGAGTGCCCACGGTGAGGCGGAGGGGGAAGTGACTAAGAGATGAAAAAGCCCATGAGAATATGAAACAGGATAAATTTAAATTTCTTGTTGAATGATTGCTTGTAAATTAAATAACAAGTGGACTGACTAAAATTAAACTAAATTGGTTAGTACAAGTAAAATGAAGGATCAGTACTTTTAAATTAAATGATAAATTAGTTGTACTCAAATTGATAAAAGAGAGCTAGAGTGTTGTCAGAACATAAGCCTTATCGTAATGTGCAACCTGCTACTGCGCCGAGTTACCTGTAGCTTCACCTTACAAGTGGGCCTGTAACATCATGTTGCATGTGTCATGTGCAGCAACATGTTACACTTAGAATAGAATAGAATAGAATGAGGCTATAGGAACGAACCTTCTGGCCCATTCTTGAGTCGGATAATTACTTCGATAATTATTCGGTTGTTTTACCGAAGTCCCATGCCGTATTTCCAGCTGCGTCAACCATGTCGGCAGCGGGATTCAAACCCGGGTCTTCCCGCTCGCAAGCATATTCGCTCACCAGTCGACCAAGCTGGTGATGTTAGGTTCAACCCACACACAAGTTAGGTTTAACCCACAGGCACAAGTTAGGTTTAACCCACAGGCACAAGTTAGGTTTAACCC
>VCRD01000157.1:181796-237541 GCA_006783055.1 Trinorchestia longiramus
ACCTAACTTGTGCCTGTGGGTTAAACCTAAATTGTGCCTGTAGATTAAACCTAACTTGTACCTGTGGGTTAAACCGAAATTGTGCCTGTGGGTTAAACCTAACTTGTGCCTGTGGGTTAAACCTTACTTGTGCCTGTGGGTTAAACCTAACATCACCAGCTTGGTCGACTGGTGAGCGAATATGCTTGCGAGCGGGAAGACCCGGGTTCGAATCCCGCTGCCGACATGGTTAACGCAGCTGGAAATACGGCATGGGACTAAACAACCGAATAATTATCGAAGTAATTATCCGACTCAAGAATGGGCCAGAAGGTTCGTTCCTATAGCCTCATTCTATTCTATTCTATTCTACATACTCAGCAGTCGTACACGGCAAAAAGTTTTCAAGATACATTGTAGGACATTGCTCTCCGATGCTCTCGGGTAAATATAATTTTTGAATTATAAAACCGATACCAAAAAATAAAGTTTCAAGGGCAAATCGTGTTTGGAGAGTAATTTAAAAAAATGAAATACCCCGACCGAAATGGGTTAAATTTCTGTTACTCGCCACTCAGTCCTACCCTAACGACTGCAATGTTGACCATTTCATTACCTTAAGATTTTCCTTCACATCGTGACTGTAAACATAAGTTCATCGCCAAATCCTCTTCCGACTTGAAGGAAAATTTCCGCTTTAGATTAGAACTAGCAGTGGATTTCAAAACTAAGACAAAAACTATTTATGTTAAGCTTCAAGCACTTCTGATTTTCGGAAATACGTAAAATTAATTTCGAAACTCGTAATTCCATGTTTTGAGAATGTATTGATAACATGAAAATTAAGATATGACGCCTCTCTCTGTAGGCAATTCTGGAGTCACCAGTGTACAGATTTTCTTGTTACTCATTTGTGAGTTAGTTCATTTTCTATTTCATGCTGTCAGCACCAGTCACAGCTGTCGTACACTTTTAATCGTTGCAAGTCATTACCAATACTACAGAAACTCGTAAATCAATGAAACACGCAGGTAATACAAAATGGCATTCGTAATCAATACAAACTACACCCAGCCAAAAATCTGTACAATCTACAGAAGCCATTGCCACTGGTAACATGTCACACGTCATAACAATTCACTATTTGTTCATTCATATGTTCAACTTGAAAATGAAAATCAACTTTACTTGGAAAGAGATTAAATTTAATTACGGTAACCTGAACCTTTCTGATCAAATTCAACGATAAGGAAGTGAACACCATGCTTCATTAGGTGCTTGACTCAAGGTCATCGCATCAAAACTGTCTTTAATTCAGGAACAGACTTCTATTTCAGGTAAAAAAATCTACCCTGAAAAGGCCCTCCATGACAACCTTTTCGCTATGATTAGGTTGTTAACTAAAATTGGCGACCTTAGGAGCATAGAATGGTTGCAAATATCCAAATAAATTTTTATGAGAGTAACAGCTGATGAGTATTTCCCGTATACATGAAGACGCATTTCATCTTACAGCGTTATAGCGACGATATTCCTTCTCTACTTCATCACTAGGATCAACCTTTTAAAAACAGCGAAGTGTAAGCTGAGGTGCTGGTTGAATCCCACCTGAATTTCACCCCCGATTTTTTAGTTAAAACAAAAAATAAAATCATTTGCCAGAACCAAGTTATGGTTATTGCACGAAGTATAAGAAATGAATTAAAGCGAATGTAATTAGCAATACACCTTTGTTTGAAATAAGAATACTACGACCATTGCAATAACGGCTATGTACGACTCAAATCATTCAAAAATTCAGAAAAAGAAAATTACTAATAAATTTTTTGGACAGGTTTCGTACAGGGGTTCCAGTGTAAGTTAGAAAAAGTATTGACTTTTTATCCAAACAATAATTACGGAGAGACAGCCAAAAAAAGCCAATATTCCAAAAAAATGAAATAAATTGGAACACTTTAGATAACATCATCCCCATATGAACTTGAAAGTAATTTCAAAGATCATTTACACGTCGTAGTGAACTTTAAATAATGCCAATATTCGAATATCACGAACGATAGTGAGAAATCGTTTAAATAGGGGGATCATCGAAAAAACACGAGTGCAGAATGAACACTACGAATAAATGTTCGTGGCGTAGTTACAGGCATATCATGTATTCACATGAGTCCAAGAACCTTCACATTTCTCACAAAGATTTTAGAAGGTTCAAGTGGTAGAAAGGTTTCACAAAGCGCAGTTTAAGAGAGGCAATGAAAGAACCAGACATTATGACTCGGTGTCATGACATGTGTATCAGTAAGATCAAAGGGTGTCGAAAATTCCGCTGTATGGAAACAAACTCGTAAGTTAACGCTGCATTAGAGAACTTTTTTAACAAAAGACGACTTCTCTGAGTTCATGAAGTGAGAGTGGAAGACTAAAATGCCTTTTTTATTACCCTTCTTTTTATTGATATTAAAAGCCATAAAAATGCTGCCTGTGTTAGTTTTATTGGACTGAGTGTCGAGCCTACATAATGTAATATAATAATATATAGCATAATGTAAATATAATTATAATGTAACTTACGAATCCTCCAGTCGTCACTTGTGACCGGTAAAAGTAAAATAGAATATGACAATAGAATGCGCCGCCAAAGTTCATCTGTGTGAAAAATTTCTCCTCTGATATAAAAAATACAGCAACCGGTCAGGGCGGATTCATGTTGAACCAGAATCACGCACTATGAAGTTTCAACAAGATCACGCTGAGA
The DNA here is from genome assembly GCA_006783055.1 of Trinorchestia longiramus. Taxonomy (NCBI): domain Eukaryota; kingdom Metazoa; phylum Arthropoda; class Malacostraca; order Amphipoda; family Talitridae; genus Trinorchestia; species Trinorchestia longiramus. The sequence goes on from VCRD01000157.1 coordinate 184,531, forward strand.
TTTATTGTCTCCTAACTCCTGAATGACGAAAAAATTTCTTCCAAATTTACAAGAACTTCAAACTATTTTTCAGTGGGAACCAAATTTACCTCAAAGAAAACGTAGAGCTTATTTAGTTTCGAAACTTACTTCAAGAAGATCGAAGTTTAGAATCGTATGCTGCTGGTGACTAAATTTTATGACATGCGGTAGAAAAATTGAAGGCAGTGAGATAAGTTATCAATTCCTTTGTCACTTGAAGCTGTAATAAATGCACGCACTATCTCAATGCATGTAAAGTCGACTTTGGAAAAAGATCAAATGATAATGCACCAACATGGTTCCCGAAAATAAAGGCAAATAGTACTGAAGACAATTTCACCCTCGATATCACCAGCTGAAATAAACAGTCAAATTGCAAACAAGAACAAAGTGCATATAAACGTGTTGTTCGTAATTCACTAGTGACAAAGAATTTTTCTGAGCAGAGATACCGCTTCACATTCGATGCCATTATTGACACTTGAACGTTTGCGAATAAAGAATTAGAAATTCATTTTGAATCAACAAAAAATAATATATTATTTTAAACAAACTTTTTTAAAATTCCTTTCTGCAGTTTGAAGTTAGTTGAAGTCTTCGGTTTGGGTTCAACTAAAGTTATCTATGTAACTGCACTCGCATTTGCCATTTAACACGTTAAGTGCGATACGACCCACCGGTGGGTCGCTCAGGTTAGGTTCTGTAATTTTTTCAAAGCTTTCTAGTGACTGTGTGTACAAAGTAAAGATTTGCACCGGCTAGACAATCGCACTCAACGTGTTAAATATTGATCAGCCAAGGAACACAATGAAGATGGTAATGCCACTTTTGAATTATGGTTTACATTGATAATGAAATGTCTCTCAATAGCGGATATGTTCACCAAGGTGAGACCTTCTTTCATATACATTTAGACCTGGGTAATATGATCCAGATTTTAAACTTTTTACGATAGAATTACAGTGCCTTCACTCCTATTGTTCTTGGAAATCTGTATTTTTCCCGACCGAGAATCTGCTAATATGATACAACTTCATACATGATGCGTGTATCATGAATTAGCGTCCCCACAAGAATTGTGGCCTACATTTGTATCCTGTTATCAGTTCATTAAATGGTTGCCTATGAGTGTGATACATTTGTACTCGATCATCATGTGCCCTACAAAAATAAGGAAGTTCAGTGTGAACGATGTTAAAAATTGTGCAGACATCGATTCAAAATTGAACTATTTGTTTCATTCAAACATTATCATTATATGTTGAAAATTGTTCTGATATTTCAAAGTGCGCTCTTGGTGTTTTTATTCAGGAGTAAGACTTAGGAGTTAGGATTGTTAGTTCGTACATAGACGGACGAGAATCACACTGACTAAATAAGAGGATCGCTATGCCAGTCAAGAACGAATGTAAACTAATATTTTATGGCTTCACGCCACATTAAGCACTGATTTAGAATTTTACCAACTCCTTATACTTACAGAAAATGTCAATTGAACATAGATATCCCATTTAAAATGTGTTTTTCGACCCACTTCAAGAAACACACTTAGCAAAAATAGGTCAAACAAGTTGGGCATAGAACATTGATCAAACGAGCATCGTTTTACGTAAAAATAGAAATGGGTCTGACATCTAGAGTTAGAACATTGCGAAAATGTGCCTGAGAAGTCATTAGGTTTACACTCCATATTCATAATTGCAGTTAACAAAGCTTCAGTTACCTGAATTCTCATCGATGTTCTCAAATTTAAAGTAATCAGTGACGTAAATTGACTTACAGTGAGAAAATATTTCCCACTTATTTTTGAATAATTTACTGAAATTTTTGATAATTTCACATGCAATAGTAATTAGGAAATTCCCACAAAGAAGTATAATCGATGATGTGTTCAGTTCACGTGGAAATTGAACCGCCTTATTTCATTGAGCACAAAACTGAATATTTACAAAAATACTGTTACTATTTAAGAAATTTTACTATTTAAGAAAGCCACGCCACATAAAACAGAAACAGTCCACATCAATCAAAGAACAAAATATAAGATCACAAATTCATGATTCATGGGATAAATGTTCACACTAACTTGTTACTGAGGCAAGTACTCCTTGTGTTCGCCTGCCACACAATACTGTTCGTAGAGCAAGTCAAACAGGACTGAGCATCTGCCTTGACTTTCTGTCAACTCTCCATCTAATCGACATTATCTTCTCTTTATCTCCTCTACCTGTAGAAGACATCGTCCAAACAGGTGTACAGCGGCGCCGGTAACAAAAAATCTTCCTTACATTTTAAGATACGTTGATGAAAAATTAGATTCAATAAGGTAACTAAATTTCATAGTGCCTTGTCAGGACAATAAGTTATGTTTGCTGGCTGCCATGTGATTTCAGAATTCCTGATAGAATTTACTGAAAAAAATGAGAACTAAAGCTGGAAACGAATCTTTGTAAAATTTCTCAACCTTATCGTTCTTTCATGCATCAATACGACTGCTGTTTATGAAATCTTTTGTTTTAGATGCGATAAGATGTTCCACTTGCGTTGTAGCTATCGGAGACCTTTTAGAATATTATCATTTTTAACCAAAAAAGGAGCATAAATGTGGTAAATAATATTTGAGGCTGAGATGAAGATGCATTTAAAGTGAGATAGCGACACAAACTTCACTACTGAAAGCTTGAGGTTCTATTTCTTGTAAAGTGGATTACTGGATCACGATAGATGTCACCTGCATTTCAACTGATCCCAATCTCGCTGGTGCAGCACAATCGCTATGCATATACCGAGTTATTACACATGTGTCAACAAAAAAACTTATGTCTCACGTAACTCGTACTACTTTCTTCTTTTTTTTTCACGTTATGATTTTGTACGAATTTTTGTTTTCATGGGAATTTTTTTATATCTAGAAATGGAAGATTATTTTAGCAGTGAGTTCTGAAATTACTGACGAAATAACTTTATTGGTGAAAACTATGCTGAATTACCCCTCAGGAAAAAGACGCTTAAATGATATGCCCATACCAACTCTACGGAGGAAAAAACACTTTTCATCCTGCTTAAGGCGAATGTTTAAGCTTCGTGTAAAAGCATAAAACTCGTTTGAGTAGACTACATAATTTTTTTAATAATGATACAGGAAACAAGTCGATTCAGATGCAATTTTGCGACGATTATTCACTCAATTTAGGTGTACTACAGTAGACATCGTCTACTACAGACATCGTCTGTCTACTATAGTAGACATCTGTCTACTACAGATGATCATAGAAAGTCAATTTAAGTGGAGGAAACGTAGTTATGACTCAGTTTTTAGGTCATGAAAATGTAGAGGAAATGACTTTAAATGTTATCAGTACGCCATCTAGGTAAGTGGGGTCATCAAAAAAAGTGAGTCACAGAGTTGACACAGATACGTTATATCGGAAACTATAATTGAGATGCTGAAGAGCATTGGGCTTGCGGGAGAGTAGAGCTAGGACGAGTATAAGAGTTTGATTATTTGGTCTATTCTGTGTGACGCAGGAACCTGGACACTGCAATTAACAGAATGGAGATTAGAAATTTATGATGTATTGATGAGGTGTCATAGAGCGAAAAATATGAGCAAGTACCTGCGAGGAAAGATGTGGTGAAAGAATTAGTGAATAAGATGGAAGTTTTAGGTTTAAGGTGGGATGTACATGCACGACGAAGAAATACGTGATAGCTGGGGAGTTAACAAATATATGAAGTGAAGTAAGATAGAAATATGTTCAAGGTTTTTAAAGGTAATCCAAGATAAGAGGAGAAATAGCTTCAGTGAATTTTAATTGACTTTTACTATTGCCACTGATTTTGTTACTCTTTTAGTTAGCCAAGATTTGAGACAATGCAACACAAACCAGTTCAATGTTGACGCTGGACTAGCTTCAGCCCGTAGATCTATTATTATTCTCACAAATACAGCTGTAGATACCCGACCTCTGAATGAGGGTTCAGATCGGCATCTCCACTGCTTTCAAGAGATCAGGGTACAAAACCTGTTCAATAATATACGCTAAAAGTCAACTACCTGTAAAAGACGATGATCTGCGTGTGGCCAAAAAAAAGTAAAGAAACTTGCTGCTAGTGGGTCCGTAGGTTACAAAAACGTTACTACAAGATGAAAAGAATAAATATGGCAGAACAATTCTCAGGTTTCAACATATTCTTCACTTTGAATGATAGAGCGGATAAATGCTTGAGAGATATAACGAACACCCACACTGCATTTAGTGGTAAAGTAATCTTATTCGGAGGCGACTTCAGACAAGTACTTCCGGTTGTTCCCAGAGCTCCTCCTGCTGCTGTGCTTGACGTGTGCCTCAAACGCTCAGACTTATAGCACAGTTTGCATCACATGAGCCTCACACAGAACATGAGAGCAAATGCAAATGAATATGAGTTTTCAAGATGGCTTCTACGAATGGGCGATGGATCAATCCAGAGTACTCCTGATGGATTGGCTCCAGATGTTATAGACATTCCTGAAACATGCACATGTAATGGCTCTTTGATATCAGAGGTGTTTGACAACTGTACGGCTGAAGAGATGAAAGCAAGAGTAATCTTATCGCCAAAGAATTCTGAATGCTTAGCAGTCAATGAGGAAGTTTTGAGAATGCTACCAACAGAAAATAAAACTTACTTGGGCACTGATTCCGTATCTTGCGATAATGATGAAGAAACACAAAATTACCCAATGGAGTTCATTAATTCTCTCATTCCGTCTGCCATGCCTCCTCATTGACTGAATTTGAAAGTTTGCGCAATAATCATGCTACTGAGAAACCTGTCTATAACTCAGGGACTGTGTAACGGCACTCGACTGGAGGTCATTCAGCTTCACGAGCACAGCATCGAGGCATCAATAATCAGTGGCTCTCACGCTCATAACAGAGTACTTATCCCAAGGATAAAGCTGAACCCTAGCGATGCCAATATTCCTTTCGTTCTGCATCGCACTCAATTCCCAATTCGCCTCTCCTACTCAATGACAATAAATAAAGCTCAAGGTCAAGCATTTTATAGAGTTGGCATATATTTACCAAAGCTATGCTTCACTCACGGCCAGCTCTATGTAGCATTTTCAAGAGCAAAAGCAATGAACAATGTGAGTCCTACATCTTAATGATTCCACGCATAGCCCCAGAAGAGGAATCATATTTGCAAGAAATATCGTATACAGAGAAGTAATTCATTAATGTGTGTGAGTTTGGGTACCCTGAAGCCATACCTGTGTTTGATTCTGTTGGTTGGCAGAAGTCTTCTCCCTTGCATTCTACAGCAGATTTTTAATTCACATGTATGATAAATTGACTATAAGTATGCTGCAATAAGTGATTGACTATATGCATGATGCAATAAATGACAAATTAAGTTCACTATTTTATATCTACTCTTTAGAAAGGTTGCGTTAAGTTAAATGGGTCTTTCATTATTAGCGGACCCATTATTATTATTAGCTTGTGTGTTACATTATAGTGGTTTCATTTAATTTTCTAGGATAGCATCAAGGTTGTTGAATCATATAATCAATGATTGTTAATTTATTCACTACCTGCAAAATCATGCTACTGAACTAACCGCGAATTATTCGCGGGTCCTGCTAGTGAGGAGTAGTATGACACGCAAATACAAGTCGGAAATAAACATGTCTCAGGAATATATACATATTCATAAGAGATTTTAACGTTACGTGAGTGGAGTTACATAGAAGTTAAAAGCTCTCATAGTTAAAAAGTTTGTCCAATATGGCAGTTTTTTCCTAATACATGCAATTTATTTCCTATTTGCTCCTGATGTATTAGTTTGATTAGAGGAATAAATATTGTACGTCTGCCAGACCGTGTGCGCATCCAACATCGTAACCACTGAATTTGCAGAAGCGTGTTTTCTCGTATTTTATGTTTGCTGGGTGTCAAGGTTGCTTACCTATCTTTCGTAATTTTGATGTGACGGCGTAACGGTGACTACTGACCTGCATTTATTTATATTTTCTTACGACGAATGTCTGTAAATTATTCAAAGCCAAAGCTCGTTAGTTTTTACATTTTTGATAATCGAAATGGTCAAAAAGAAGGCGAAGTAAGTTGTGCGCGGTCTGTGGATTTTTTAAAGTAAAGATAATATTAATGGGCCTATTATTCTGATTATTTGTAAAGAATCTTGTTGACTTCTACCACACGTAAACAGACTTGAGGCAGTTGTTACTTTCATACGGTTTGTCAAAGCTCCACAAGTCATTATTTAAAGTTACTAAAGAATTATGTATACATAAACTGTAAGCAGGTTCTTGTTTGCAATAAAACCTATTTATTATTGTAAGTGTATAGAGCATTTATTTTCTGACACAAGTCTCTTGATTCAAATGATAAGTTAATCTTTATTCTACAATTGTTATGGATCTTTTAATGTGCTGGAGGCTATTTCTTGGAGCAAAATTTCTTACTTGGGATTTTAAACTTTTCCCAGATTTTGTAAACATAAATTTTGGTATACCAATAATATTTATTGTGAGGGATTTTTGCTCTGAAAGTTTCAAACAAATGACATGCAGAAACTAAGATTTAATTTAGATCATCATCATTCCTGAATCTACACACATCTGTAGTTAATGTTTGGAAATTAATGTTGAAATTATATGACAAATTCTCATTTTGCATGAATTTTTAAGAAGTGCTGTAAATATAATTATTTAATTGTTGTGTGCCTAATAAAAGGTAGGTTAGGTTTTATAATGATTAGGTTTTAGGTTAGGTAGGTAGGTAGGTTAGGTTTTATAATGATTAGGTTTTAGGTTAGGTAGGTAGGTAGGTTAGGTTTTATAATGATTAGGTTTTAGGTTAGGTAGGTAGGTAGGTTAGGTTTTATAATGATTAGGTTTTAGGTTAGGAAGGTAGGTAGGTTAGGTTTTATAATGTAATGTGTATGATTGTAATTAGTTCCTTCTGATCTGTAAAGCATGTGATAGGTAAGGCATTCTATGCAGTCTGCAAAAATGCGTATGCATTATTACTAGAAATCTACAATATCAGATGGCAGATGCCTACATTCACCAAATAAATAGTCTGAATTCCTCTAATTTATAATTTTATATTTATGTATGGTGACATATAATGTATGTTTGTCACATATGTGCTTCAAAGATGTGAAATGATAATTGTGAAACTTTTATGATCAACTCTTAAAAAGTTAAATTTGTATATGCTCCATCTACACAGAGGCTTTATTTTTCACTCAGCAATGATTTAATTTTTCTAGATGTTTAAGTAATAGACCTGTGGAATTGATTTCATTTTCTTGTTTGTCACAAATGTCACCATGTATCAACTTATCTTGTGAAACAAAAATATATATTTTAGGCATTTCTGAGTGAAATATATATGAAGGAAAGATATGTAATCAAATTACATCCTATATTATTAGTATCTTTTTTCTAGGAACACGAGAAGCTGTTATTCTACAGTCCATCTGACGAGCAGCTCAACACCAAAGTTCGTAATGTTGGATTGTCAGAGGCATTTACGAGATTCACAAGGTGAGAAGCATAACCCAATTTCCATCATTACCAGTATTTTGAAGTAAAATTGCTCCTTTTTGTCAATGATTTGTTTAACTGATACATCTTCTTTGTGTGGAATGTTAGTTTATGTAATTCAAACATGAGCAGCAATGTGAAAGTGCCAGTTTTATAGAATACATGAAAAATTTTCTTAATTTTAGATCTCATGTGTTTAATTCACTAAACTCCTGTGTGGGGTTTGATCGTTTGAGTTTTACAATGCTCATAGCAAAATGCTGATGCCCACCCCATTGTTTTTGTTAATTATAGCAATGAATGAATGAATGAATGAATTATACCAAGTGAATGAATTCTTAGCTTCTCCAACTGAGCATTTTTTTCTGTACCCAGCTACTTTTATGATCAAGAAAGTGCCAGATTATATCATATCATTTGCTCATTGATTTCCTTCTTTTTCAGTATGTTCAACAATTCGTCTGACTGCGAGACTGTTCATTCCCAGAAACATGTTACTGCATTAATTCAACCTGAACCCTTCATCTGGATGGTTTTAGTAAGGATAAATTCTGATGGTCGTTTGACATCTAATAGAATTTACCAGTAGGATATCTGTCATTATTTTAGGTTATCAGTGCTCTTGAGAACCTGCAACGACTTATTTATGGAATTTCACTACTTGTTTGCAAAATTAAAATGATAATGAGGTGGTTTTAGGACGTACATATCTCTGATTTTATTTGCGCGCATCATTATTCACCATCTTCGAGCTCATTTTTGCATCTGCAAACTTAAACGACGATATGAATACAAAAGTTTTCTGACACGCATCACATTTTTGTCAGTGTTGGTTGTTGATGACCGTCCAGCACGGGCTTTATCGATGTCTTCTTCACGACCTTTCAAAATAGCGTTGTGCTACTGGTAGTCTTGTTCCGACAAACAATCATCACCAAAGATTTTCTTTATCATAGGAAAAGTTTTCACGGCGTCATTCACAGAACTTTATGATATTTATTTGTTCCGACGAGCGCTGCATTACGGCTCGCTCGGGCGACGAAATAGAATTTCAGGGAAAAGCCTGTGTTTATTCTCCTGATGTGCTAATTTTGTGTAGGACTCTTACACAAGTCTTCTTATGTTTATCAAGGCACAAATGGGCCTGTAGTTAATATACTTCTACCCTATGTTGAGAATTTATGTTCTATGGTGAAAAAACTTCGGCTGTTTTCAGTTCAATTGACGTTCAGTTATTGAAAAATGGTCATCCTCATTGACATTGATTACGTAAATCATTGTGTAATTTTCATTATACTATGCCATTCATATGAGAAGAAATATGTCCACATTACGTCTTAACACTCTCATAACTCCAGCTATAATATATTAGTTTCTGAGAACCTTTTCAGATCGATTTATCTTTCCCACGGGGTAGAAAAAGGACCACGAACTTTATTGGTCCTTACTGTTGCAGCAGCTTTAACTAACATGCTTCAATCAACTGATTTGTGCAGTCATTGATTGCTTGAAGATTTTGACATTTTTTCTGACACCTGTTTAAATACAATTGTGTGCATCTTGTTCTTTACTTGCGTTTTTGATGGAGAACTATTGTCATGTCTTTCCTTTGTTTGAAATTCACTGCTAAATCTTCGTTATTTTTTCAGAAAGTGGCCTTGGCACACACATGCCGGAGGGCAGAGCAGCCTGTTCCAAAGAAGTCCAAGAAATCTTTGAAAAATAGTTCGAAATCTATCAACAAATCTAAGCCTGTTAGTATTAGTGTGCAAGGCCAGAGCTCTAATGATCCAACTCTGACTTCTGATGATGGAGGTCGCAGAGGCAGCCAACAAACTTCGACTGGCAACTTGACTGTTGATTATCCTCAGAATGACAGTAGCAATAACAGTCCTAAAAATGATAGTACTGACAGAACTAGTGTAACCAGCTCTGTTAGCAATGCCAGCTCTGGAGAAGCGTTAGACGCGAGTAGAAATCCAACTAGTCCCAATTATTCTGTGGGGCATAAGGATGAAACTGAGAATTCAATTTCAAAGCCTCAGCCAAACGAATCAAGTGATACCATCCGACGCGAAAATTACGATTCCACATCCACTGTCTCTTCTGTTGTAAATGGTAATAAAAGCTCTGACGCTGAAAATTCTGTTGCATCCAGCTCTAGAGCTGCAAAAGAAGACAACGATAGTATGGGGTCTCAAACAGATGTACATAGTAGTAGCATTCTTTCAGCTCAATTTAAGAATTGTGTGGCAAAAGATTCCACATCGCAAAATGCTTGCACTAACCCTGACTGTGCAAGCAGTGTCCAGTACATCAGCTCGAGTGTGCAACCATCTGTACTCCATGCCCACCTCCAGGCTGCTTACTCATCCTTTGCCCTGCTGCACCACAGCTTTGGCATGGTGCTCCAACTGCTGGGACTGGAAAAACTGCGTCACGTCTTGCAACTGTTCTTCAATGATGTACGAATTCTAGTTGTTAATTACTTTTTTTAAATCCTTCCATCCAACTTTTGCTCTCTGTTGGGACATATATGTCCCAACAGGATCGAAAGGGTTTAGGGTCTAGGTTATGAACTCAGCGTATTGTTAGAGCATCGTAGAAAATTATGTACTTTTTTGTACAAAATTAGAGCTAGATTTAACAATGCACCCGTGACGCTTGGTGGCAGGTGAGATTTGTATAAATCAATATTTTGTGTCAGTTTTAAGTAATATTTCAAACATAGTTGCCCAATAACTGCAGCAATTGAAAGAAGGTCTTCAACTCATGTAATATGCAACTGCTGCCGAGAATATTAAAATATTTTTCACTCGATGATTCTTATACCAGCTACTGAGTTTTTGTTTTGTGTCTCATACCTTTATTTTACGATAGGATTCTTCAGCTAGAGCTAAGTACAGCGACCGGACATCCAACACAAAATCGTGATGAATGCGAGTGGGTACTTACGTGCGGCCAAGTTTTCTTCGGTCACTTGTCTATTTTTTTACTGGTGTGTGGCAGCTAAACGCTGTTATTGATGTCACTCATGTTCTGTAGTTAGCTTATTTACAACCACGCATTGAAGAGAACTTGTCTGCATAACAATATTAATAAGATTTAACTTTCAGTACCTGGGCAAAGTGGACATGTCGCACGGCGATTTGAGTAGCGTATGGCGAGGGTTATCGTACATGCCGTTAAGCCAATCACTGCTGTTGAGAGTCCGCTGTTGCCTCGCGTCGCTGCGCTCTGCATTGCCAGTCATACGCGCTACTGCATTCTTATATTCTGGCAGCATCGCATGGTGAGATTTTCGCGTCTTTCATTTGTTGTACTACTTTTGAATTATGCCGGTCATTGATTTCCTTAACATTTGTTAATCGTTTTCGTGGTGCATAAGTAATTGGTTACATTTCTACCTGCGAGCAAAAAGTTTGAACCATGATGTGTGATTGGCGTGTTTTCCTGTCGTTATGGAGATGATATAAATTTGATTGTGTTGAAGTTGCAGCTGCGCTTGTATCATTGTTCAAATAATGAATGAATGGTAAAAGGTGTTAAATAAATCATGCTGTATGTTAAGGAACATTTATTATAAAGTGAGTGTGTGACAGCGTTGTGCTGTGAACAGGTGTGACTTCAGCTTGGAGACACTGCGGCGTCTGCTACACTACCTGCACTACAACGGAGTGCTGAAACAAGTTGCTCTGCAGGCTACACAGGAGGATGCAAGCTACGCTAACAGGTTTTCCTCTCATCTGGTTTCTGCTCAAGCTTTGTTAGGGCTATGATGCTATGTTTAACCGACTCAATCACTGTTGCAACAAAGGAAATTTTAATACTTCCAAAAAGAAGGGGAGATCTATCATAGTTAAGTTTTATTGTAGTACTGGAATCATGACTTTAAGTATATGTTTTGAATTGTATTCGTGCCCGGAATTTTGATCAATGATGACTTAATATCCGATTTACATGTACACATCTCTATTCAATCTACCCTTAATCATTTCTTGTAACATTTGATCATTGAATTCTAAAATAAAATAGTTCATAAGCTTGAAAATCTAATTTGGGTGAAAAGTATTGACAAAAATAAACGAAAAATGTAAGCGATTTGTTTATGAGATCGAATTTGTATAAAACCGACTAAGCAGACAAACCTGACTTAATCGAAAGAAACCGGTGCTATTTTTGCATTCAGCTGTGTAAATTTTTCTTATATATATTGTAAAAACTTGCACAACTTAGCTGAAAATTTTGTATCCTGGTGTTAGCCCACTTAACAGATTAAACGACTTGCTATTCAATCACAAACCATTGCAATGACCGACTCTGTTAAGTCTCTATTAGTTATAATGCTGTAAGTTAATTAGCAGGGCTTTGCCTTGCACAACAATTTTCCCCAAAATAGAGTATGCTCTATATGATTTTGAGAAAAAAACAGTGACTTATGATTCATCCGTTCATTAAGCTGTATCTCTAGTCATAAATTGAAAACTCCCAGACTTGTTACACTGTTTTGACACTTCGAACTGAAATGGTTATTCATGATGATCTACGTTTGAGAACGTGATGTGTCATACAACTGCACTAACATTCGAAAATTCAAGTGAAACACGACGATGTACTGTTGGATGTTCACCTTGTGCTGTCCACTTCTCAGGTTTATTGGTGGTGTTGGTCACAGTATCCGAGCCTACATTGGAGAGGACGGGCGTATGGGCGTAGCAGGTAGAAGATCAGAATGCCATTTACTGCTCTACTCGTGTGCTGGAACTATCATTCCTCTTGTTGTCCCTGGTAAGACATCTCGCTGCATTTGCTATGACTGATGTGTACGAGTTAAAAATTGTTAGTCTAAAAATCTGTCAATGTAGAACTATCGATTCATTTTTCTTTGTGCGTCATATGAATTTTAATCTGCGTTATTGTTACCAATGTTCCGCTAGTCCACGATTTTTATCATAGGTTTTTCATTTGGCAGTGACTGAACGTCTGGAGCCGATCCTCTACGAAAAATTAGCCCGTCTTTTGGATTCTCGAGTCAAGCAGTTGGTGACTGACATCAAGGCCTCCAAGCCTTCTAAATCAACTCCGAACCCCAGTGACAACTTCAACTACGTGTACCACAACTCCATGAACCTTGCTGTGAAGAGTACGCTTCGTGTAGAGAAACCTCCAGAGCAGTCGCACACGGTCGACTCGGGTACTTCAGGAGGAAGCAAAGGAAGCTGGTGGTTCACGGGTAACAAAATTACAGAGACAGAAGACAGTGGAAGTGTCGTCGAGTCAGGGGCTTTTGGTCTTGGTGGTGGAGTCGTACTCGTAACTAGCTCCCAAGGGCCCTCTGTCATCCCTTGGAAAGTCATGCTCACCATTGTTGATCTCCAGGCAGATATGCAAAGGTGAGACGTCTAAGAAACAAATATCTTAAGAGTGTTTATTATTACTGTCGTTCATCTTTAAACTGAAATGTTAACGTTTCGTCTGAGTACTCTGGTGCATATGTCGCATGTTGCAATGTAGTTACTGCAGTTACAAAATAGAAGTGTAAACTGCGTAAACGACGTACTGAGTGTAAACGGATTTTCACGTCGTTGAATTCTTCGGTCAAAACATACGTAATATTAATTATATTTTTACACCTGTGCGAGAAAGTTGACTTGCAGTATTATCGACTCATTCACTTAGTCTCACTCTGTCAAGTCCACAAATCTTGGTTTTGTTGGTCAGAAAACGGCATGTTATTTTTGACATTGACTAACTACTATCATTTGTTCATCCTTTTTACACATTGTTACTGCCGCTGTTGTAGAACAGATTCCATGAATACTGAATTTCTCACTTTCATTCTCCATTTAGTTGTTGTACACTCTTCACATGCCGAGAGTTCTTGTATCTCTCTTAGTTTTAAAGCCGATTCATCTGTTACACTGTATTCACTGACTTAAAAATTCACTTTTCACCACACAGCAAAACGTTCTTAGATATTGATACAGCCTTGAGCTGGAATCGTTTCAAAAAAATGGCAGTAGTCTTTTCAGTAAGACTGTATCCTCACATGGAGCTAAGAAAAACATCCATTGCGATGTTTTTCATTGCGATGGAGGGAGGAATGGTTTCCTTCATCGCCAGACGTAGTCCTCTCGCTTGCGGCATCTGGTCCATACTAGAGAGTTAAGTTTCAGAGACACGTCAATAAAATTTGGAGGCACGAAAGTTCAAACTCAAAAAATAAGGTGCCAAAATCCCCAAAAAAATCATTCATGACTCCTGCGGGTCAATTTTTGACCTGTTATCGATGTAAACGAAGGGCGTTTTGAATATAATGTTTAAATTTACAACTTTTACACATATAATTACGTTTTTGTTCATATTGCAGTTGTACACATTCGTTTCTTTTACATAAATATGGGAATTAAAAATTGTAACGTTAATAATTGAACATTCATACCTCTGTTCAACGGGCTTCGTTTAACGGAAACAACACAAAATTCACGACCAAACAGAGGCCGTTACCATAACGATTATCTACGGTAATCGTTAAGCAAACTGGTCGATACGAGCAGATTTGACGTAGTATTAGATACGAACATACCGAAGGTAGATGACCATGAACATGAGCTTGATGACAGGTACGGTCACCATGAGAGCGTGTTGAAGACCGTGGACGACCACTGGGTGGTGGGTAGAACGGGCAACGGTCGTCAACTCTTCGTTACGCTCGCTAACAGCACTTCAAACCTCGTAGAAATCACTGGTGAGAGAGACAGCCTAATATACTGAGTTGAATATATACGTTATTTATGTTCCTGCGAAACTTTGACCACTATTCTATCCAGTTCAGTTGAGGTCTCTTATCTCTTTTATCCCTGGTTGTCCTGCTTTATCGTGGTCTTGATTAGACACACGCATCTTTTTTATTATAGCATAACAAATTTAAAAGTTTATTGATATAAAAGGTGGGATTATTTTTGGGGAATATTTAGGTATCTGAATTCGAAAATTACTCACCAGCTTTGTCCAGTTGGTTCTAGTTTTTGAGATTTGACTAAAATGCATTTTTCGTATGTGCGAATCCGTACACAACGATTCTAATGGAACTATCTTCTTACTAGTGCATGAAATATTTCACCAATAACACATTAATTATGCTATTTATACCATTGGTAATATAGCCATGTCGAATAAATGTACCACTTTAATTTAAATTTTTCGATGTACATGAATACTTAAAATGTGATATTTACTTACAATATGCTACTATTTAACTCTGAATACAGAAGAGTCACATGTTCCAGTAGTATCCTCATTTAATTAAAAAAATTAATGAAGCATTATGAAGTTAAAATATGATTTCCAATGCATTTTCACACCGAAAATGAATAAGGAAATATATCATTAAAGCTAGTCGATATATCGATACTGTAACGAAAGATCAATCTCATAAGCTCTCACTATACTTTACTTCATCTGATGGAAGCTTCTCTTATTTTGCCAAGGTTATCGCATTTTTTATTGCTATCGTGGCGCGGCGTTGTTTTCATAATATTCGTATGAGAAGAACATTTTTACCATTTTTAAACGTGACAGTTACGTGTTCAAGTACTTTGTTTTCATTTCAGACGAGGTGCAGAGAATTGCACAGTTGCACTTCAGCGACATTTTCATGATGGAATGATGGCGGTGGAAACCAAGCAGCTTAGTCATCTGTGGTTGTCGACTTCAGTTGTTTTTATGTGATAATGCGTGTGTGATGCGGCTTTTATCCTAATCCGTCATGGGACTTTTTGTGACTATTTATCTTAAATATACTTATTGCTGACGTTAAACATCACTATTTATGTATTATTTTACTCGGAGAATATGTCCACGTGTCTTTATTTTCGTTGTTGCTTGAGGTTTTCTTCATTCCAGCTTTTTCTGTTGATTATTTTGTTAATGTTGAGTTTTCCTGTTTTCTACTTTATGTTGTCTATGCACTCGTAAATGTTCTTGTAGCTCTACCAGTTGAGTATGAATATTCCGTTAGTTATTTTTTCTTGTATGTCAAAATAGCGATTCGTATTAATCGGAAGAAGAGTTTTTTTTTATTTTTCTCGGCTTTCGTTTTTTCAACACAGTCTTCTCTATTCTGATAAAACAATTATTGTGATATGTCATGGTTAAATTCATTAACCTTTCTCCTTTGAATTTCAAGCTGAATTAATTCGCAATGATGGTGATTGTTTTTGATTTTTCTCGAATCATTTCGTTCATTAGTAAAAAGTTTCCTCGCCAACAAGCTGCAGACTTTTCAGACGCTGGAATAGATCAGAATTTTCACTTTTTATTCAAGCGTCATATCTTGTATTTTCTTGGGCTAAGAGGTAAATGAGCAAGGTATGATTCCTTCAATACGAGTGATAGAATAGCTCTGTTCTTTTGTTTCGATAGTTTTTACTGGGATTCATTGTTGGCTTAGCAAATTGTTTACAACCTAGCGAACTGGTAACTGGTAGCACGCCTCCAGTGCATGAACTAGGCAGAGAAATTTTAGATAGTTTTGACTGTACTCCTCGGCCTCTCATTAGCTAATTTTTCGCGTTTTGTCAAGTTGGATTTGTTTGGATAAAATAAGTTAGACTATTCGTCACTTCTGTTGGATGTAGCTTTTATTTTCCAAACTGACATACTTTTCTCTCACCCTCGGTATCTGAATGAAATATTTTTTACTATGCAGGACAAGTAATTTATATGCTAAGTGTTTTTTTTATTATTCCTATTGAATATCAATTAGAAAAAGTCCTGTCAATTGCAGTTCTTTTGTGAAAATTCTTTTTACTGGTGTGAGCAATAATGTACGTTATTGATACAAAATGTACTAATGCGTGAAGGCCAGTACATACATACTTGACCCTGCTGTGGTCATTCATGATTTCATACGTAGTCTTTCCTTTTTTGAAAATTAGATGGAGAGAGAAAATTTCACGGAAAAGAATTGATTAATCTTCACAAAGATTATTATCTATTGATTGAAAATTTGGTGACCAACAGTAAATTGTTATGCAACGAAAGTTGTAATGTTAACACCAGTAGCTCTGATAAACGGAAAGTTAAGGGGTTTTCTATGTATCATTGTGCCTCTCATATTTTTTTTTATTAAGAGCGAATGTCAATTATATTAACAATTCTTTGTATCGAAAAACTTGTGTAATTATAACTGTCCAGACTGGACCTCAGGTATAGGGGAGGTATAGGGTATAGGATCCCAGAACAACTCAGGGAAAAGTATGCTGATACTGCTTGTTTTTATCAATGTATATACCTTACAAAATTTGCATTCGTAAGTAAGATATCCAAAGCTACTCTCAGTAAGATTTACGATGTTTGTTGCTGATCTTGTAGGAGTCAACTGTGCTTTTAGTTAATAAATCTCATCTTTCCGTTTCCCTTTTTGCGTCTTTCGATGCAATGGCTGGGGCACAACACTAGCGAGCTCTTCCAGCTTATTTGTGTTGCTCTTCAGGTGTTTCAGGTCTTTATCTATTGCTCGGTAGGCCAACCGATGATCGAAAGCCTATCATCCTTGTCCTGCTTGAATTAAATTTTCATTGAGTACCATGGCGACGATCATCATTAGTGAGCAAAAACAGGAGTTACACCAGAAATGCGAAAACTATATAATTTTGAACACGGAAATTTTTTGGATTGTTTAAACAGAGTTCTAATGCGTATTTTAATGAATAAAAAAGAACGCAGTGGAGCATTTTCTCTTTGTTTAAAAAGGGTAGTTTTTTCCTGAGAGAATGGTATTTATAGACAAGAAGAGGCTTCTCATTTGCATCGATTCCGAGGTCATGTTGTTTTTAGTAGTGACGTCATTTTAACTTTTTGGAACTTATGGGCAAATCAAGTTAGGATTGGGTTTTCATCCTGGATGCACGCCAATTGATCGTTTACTATGCACTCTGGTTTGTTTACTTACTCGATCATCCAGAAGATAATTTTATTTGCGTTCTTTCATGATTAATTTGGTTATTTTAGTCCTAATAGTTCATCAAATGTCTGAAGGAAATTAGTCTGAATTAGAAATTGGTTGTATTTAATAACGAAAATAACTCGCTCGAATCCATGTGTTATAAAACGATTACCAAAGATAACTTCTGTAAATTTGTTGTACATGTAGTTATACCCTTTCGTCCGATGTAAAAAGTTTTATTCTTCATATTTTTTTCTTGGGTTTTGACCTTGTTTTCCGGCGAGGCTTTTTATCGTTGTCTATGAAAAATATTCATATTTTGGTATTTTACAATGATTTAAAATGTTACTAGCGTGAAAAATTTCGTCTTGTACATGCCTAGAATAATTTGTGTTTCTTCAGCCAATAAACATAAGAAAGCTACATGACTTCATTCTGATCACTCACTAATTTAATTTACTGTTCCCTATGCAAATGAGAAATGCATGCTCAAGTAATTTAAATTAAATCTGCTTAAAAATTGTAACAACATTACGTGGTTGCCATTGTCCCTTGTAGAGTATAGAAAAACGAGTGTGATCAGTAGCGTCAACAGCTGTAATGTAGGCCCAGGAATATGCCTAGCTCTGTTTAGCTTGATTAAGGCTGGGCAGCTCTGATTAGTTTGCCTACACTGCTTCAACATAGCATCAGCTCTTCTCTCGCTCTGAAACTTAACGAGAAAATCTGACGCTAGACCAGGCTCTTACTAAAACCAATAAAAATTGATTACCCGACACGAGTTCTTACTTTATAAGTCCCGTGCTCACATTCCTATAAGCTCCTCAGACGGTTCCTATAGACTTGCGTCCCATTCACTTGATATATCCAAATAGGTGTTTATAAAGAAGTCGGTATTTTGAACCTAACATTGAGGCATCTTCAACCAGATGACTCGGAGCATTCATTCCCTCCATCGGTGTGGAACACAACTTCATATCTAAACTTTCCTGTCGTCCAACTCACTCTTCGGACCTTTAAATTTATATAATCTTGTTATTCCAAGTACTATTAATGTCTCGAATTCCTTTCATCTGTTTCACTTTTTTGTGCATTTCCACACTGGAGCACCAGCAAACTTTTACTTCTACTACCACCGTCCCAATCACATTCCATCAGGTTTTAACATATGAAGTTTTTTTCCGTTAGTGTTTTATTGCTGCATTGCGATCGAATAAAGAACCCTTTTTGCATCTTATCATTATATGCATTGTACATGGGATTGGTCAGTGCATTACCAAAACACCAAACAAAACCTGTGCACCTAACAAGTCTGCGATGCAATCGCTAAAGCCGTACGTGTTTCATTTGCTTGTGTGTTCATCTAACGCTGATCACAGCACGTGCAGAGCTGTGCGTCACCAGTCTATTTCATACGAACATGTTTGTAACGACTGTTCGAAACTCAAACTGCGTAAAATCCCTTTTAATTCACAAGCTGAAAGGAAAATCAACAGGACTCAAAAGTTACATCCTCTATTTTCAGTAAATAGTCAAATTCACAGTCGTGCTTCAAGATTCATAGTCCTTACTTAAATAATTTCGTTATGTTCTCTTATACATGGCTAATGATCAGTTTGATGCTGGAAAAGTCAAGTTGAATAAATAAGTATTGTTTACGCATTTTTTAAAATCAATGATGACTTTTTAGAATCTATTACAGTACGTTCATTATTACTAATCAAGTTTTAACCTAACTCATACAAACATGTTATTATAGAAAAAATTGAAACAATCTCAATCATCAAAAATTATGGACACTAAGTATTATGATATAACCTAAACCCGATTGAAATTAAAATTATTTAAACTAGTTCTAAGGATAAACAAGTTCTTCACATTTAATGTTTACAACATAAACATCGAGTACAATCTTTCAGTAATTGTATAGCAAAGAAGAAACGTCTCACGAGTATATTGACCTCATACTGATAACTAACAACGCTGCTCTACAAGTAATGCCCTTAAAGTAGAATTCTTCGATGGGTAAATTTAGCTGGCTAAGCAATTTCAGTGACACCTCATAGATCAGTGTTTCTCAAAGTTTTTCAATCACCGCCCCCTTAGGACACTATTTGATTTTCCACCGCCCCCTAATGATTATATTACTGTATATTATACAGTAATATACGTCCCCATTCAAGGCGTACTCTTCTACCGCCCCCTTGCATTTCCTTAACGCCCCCAGGGGGGCCGTACGGACCACTTTGAGAAACACTGTTATATGTAGATGCTTCCACTCGTTTGCTCTTGATTGTATCTAGATGTAACATTACTTATGATAGTACAAACAGTGGTACTGGACTTTTGACGCTGATTATTACGGCATGGATCTTGGGTATAACAACCGAATACATAGTTATCGAAGTAATTATCCGACCCAAGAATGGGCCAGAAGGTTCGTTCCTATACCCTCATTCTATTCTATTCTACAACTTCAGATTCTTGTTTTTCTTCTTTAGCTTCTTGAGAATTGCTGGGCTGTTCTTTGACTTGGTCTCGTATATACTGGTATAGAAGAATGTTCTTAAATTTATCCGTAATGGCATCATTTGGACCAAACTCTTCTACCGGTCGCTTATTTTCAGGCTTTTCCGTAGCGCTTATCTCGTGCTGTGCATTTTTTATATTTTTGTGTGGATATTTTAAGTATTTTTTAGGCGTATACGTAAACCAAGGACGAGTTTTTTGTCGTAAATGAGTTGTGTGAGCGTTTCTTTGCTTAGAGAGACTGTAGTTTTCAACTGTGACTGCTGGAAGACCTCTTCTGAGCCCATATAAGTACTTTCGTCGAGTTTTTCCAGTGAGGGCTTCTGTGTTGTCGTTGCGCCTGACATCTGAAGGAAGAACTTCGCCTCGTTTCATGTATTCATTACCATTACTGAAACGAAGAGAAGACTCAACAGATAAATTTCTAGAATGTTGGCTATGACTCGGGCGTTGGAAGGAATTGGTTGATGTCGAGTTGAATCCTGACGGGCGCTTGGAATTTTTCCTTTGCTGATGTGATATCCCAGAACGACTAACATCTCGGAAGTTATATTTGTTTGCTCCATGAGCAGATGGAATTATCACCTGTTTATATGATTGTTTTACATTTTTAGCTTGATGAGAATTAACATCAATAGGTGAACGGAATAAATAGCGTGATTTTGGTAGCAGAGGACGAGATTTGACTGTGCTAAAGTGGTTACGAAGTTTCTTGCGAGATTTTTCTTCGAACTTTTCGGTTTCAAAACGTGAACCGAACGAAGGAAGATCGCGCCAACTATCAGAATGCAGACTTTGTTGCACTCTCGACTTGGATTCAAGCACGTTGCTCTGTTTGAAATTTGGTGATGAATAAATATGCTTGTGGCTTTGGAGCGCAAAACGTGATACTGGTTTAGAAGAGGAGCCGTAAGTAAGATTCAGTTTTTGCACTTGCACAGGAAGAGGGCTCGCTACTTGGTGGACGTAGACAACTTGCTGCTGCTGCTGGCGTTGGATTGAATCCGCAGATGAGGAAGTCGGAGGACCTCGGTCGTCACGGACAGGATCTTCACGTCTCTGAAGAAAGAGGTTGAATAATCAAGACGTACATACTTGCATTTGTAAATATTATAAAGAATGTACACACAAATAACCGCTACTTAAATAAGGCATACTTGTATGTCTTCAATTGAGGTTATGTGTGATACATTATTGTTCACAAAAGAACCAGTATTTTACTTTTCTAAGCTCACGGCATGAGGAAACGATCATTGTCTTAGGTTTATTTTGAAGACTCTACTTCGAACATCATGATGCAAATGGATATTCCGGAGAATTTTCCTATCTAAGGTTTATCATTTTATGTCCAGTTTTGACAAATTTTTAGCATTTCTGATGCGCCTATATGACCTAACATAACTTCAGAGTGCTGAAAGGACAATCATCATTTGTTTGAAGATATAGATAAAATTCTTTTACTAATTAGTTTTGCATACTAATTTCAAAAATTGCGCTATGATGAATCACTTACATCATTGGTGGATTCTACAACAGAGGTGAGGGCTTCTGCTCTGCTCAGTTGTGCGTCCTGGAGGTCCATTCCTAGAGAAAGAAAAGCTTTCAAAAACTGGCAATGTTTATGGAGGCTACAATAGAATAGAATAGAATAGAGCCATTTGATCTATTCTTGGGTTGCTACCCAAGTCCCATGCCGTATAACGTAAAGGCATTTACGATGCTTTTAAATTCACAAGACTTGGGTAGCTTCAATTTTTGTCGTACGTTTACTCACGGTCATTTGTTTGTGAAGGAAAAGGTACAGTGAATCATTCGCACGAGGCACTGTCCTATTACATTTGTCAAATTAATATGAAACCATCACAGTGAAACTTGTGTTTGTGTCACTGGAGTAAAATACTTATTAATGTGTTTGATAGTGTCTCAAATAGTGTAATTTGCTTCAAATGTGACATCATAAAGTAAAACAATTTTTTGTTTGAGGGGGTCTGGACCAAACTGCACAATAATTTTTTTTGCCTGGCGGACTAACCACGCCTAGAACAGTGATTCCCAAACTGTGGGTTGCGATCCCATTTTCAATTATTTATGAATTCACCTAATACATGTATTTGTGTGTTTGGGTTTTACGGAATAGCATTTTATAATTAACGGGGTTTCGAAATACAAAGAATCACAGATGGTTATTTGAATGAATGAAGGTTACAAATCGATTATATTTTGTTCTAAAATGGATCTCCATAAGTGAAATATTAATGAATATCGCCATATTTCTTATTCTAGGCCCTAAAACAAGATATATTAACGCTCGACTCATTTGTTGGAATACAGAGTGCATGCACACACTTGTACTATAGCGAACTTTGATCTTATTTAGTACACATACTATGAAACACGAATACAAATATCGAATGCTCGTTCTCTAGTCAATGATGCAAAACTAGAACAATTATAAAGGTTCCTGCATCACCTGCAATGATGCTGAGAAGGTTCCTGCATCATCTGTGTAAAATTTCCTGCATGAAGGTTTCTGCATCACCTGCATAAAGTTCCCGCATCACCTGCATAAAGTTCCAGCATGAAGGTTCCTGCATCACCTGCATAAAGTTCCTGCATCCCCTGCATAAAGTTCCTACATGAAGGTTCCTGCATCACCTGCATAAAAGTTCCTGCATGAAGGTTCCTGCATCACATGCATAAAGTCCCTGCATGAAGGTGTCTGCATCACCTGCATAAAGTTACTGCATGAAGGTTCCTGCATCATCTGCATAAAAGTTCCTGCATGAAGGTTCCTGCATCACCTGCATAAAAGTTCCTGCATGAATGTTCCTGCATCACCTGCATAAAGTTCCTACATGAAGTTTCCTGCATCACCTGCAATGACGCTGAGTTGTTCGAGGCTTTCCTCGTTCAGATCTTGATGTGGGCTGTCATAGCGCCTGTACAGAGGCTGCTGTTCTTGCACGGGACTCGCCACAAGAACTTGACCAGGCCTGTTCTCAAGAGGCTCTCTGTGCCAATTGTGGTCATTCTTTTCCTCTTCTGTAACATAGAGTTCTATTAACACGAGGGTGGTTGATGAAGAAGCATTATAACGTTTCATACCTGAAATCGCCAGCATTACTGCTGGTGCGCGTAACTGAAGGTCTTTCTATCATCGTGGATGCATAGGATGTGTCAAAAGTCTCAACATTTTAAACAAAATCTTACGCTACAGCTTAAGGGATTTGGAAATTGTATTTCATTGTAAATTCACAAATTCTGAGAGTTTCTTCTATGAATTCATGATAGCAAATGAGCACAATAATATTAATGAATTCAAACATTACGTCACCTTGATATAAGTAGAAATTTTTTAAATAATTAATAGAAAAGAGAGCAGCAATTGTCGAATCTCATTAAAAATGATTCTAAAAATAAATTACAGAGTGGAAAATTAAAAACAGTTAGCAGTAAAATGGATCTAGATATTAATTTGTACTAACAATATTTTTACCTCGTACATGATAATCCACTTCATTTTCTTTCATCTTGTGGTTGAGAGAAAGGTCTTCTGTATCTTCATCTTTAGATAAATGGTCATCTGGATTGTTAATGTGCATACTAGTGCGCAAGTATGGTCCATAGGTTTCCTTTCTATACAACTCATAACTATCCTCATCTAAGGGCTTATGATCAACTCGTTCCTGAAAATTAATTGTTCTTAAATTTGAATTGCCAAGTGGCTTCCCTGCTTCTTGGATTTCATGAGTTTCAAAGTGACTTTGAGTTTGTCCTTCATCAACATTTTGATCAGCTTTTCGATGGTTCACATTCACGGCATTGCTATTTGTGTAACCGTTGTTCTGGGATTCGTTTTCTTGGTGTGTATCAAGGTGAGGAATGTTTTGCATGTGCGACTCGGACTCCACAGATGTTTCTTTTAATGAATAATGTTCAATTTTTGATGGACGCAGTTGGTGAATAGGTTCATGCTGACGTTGTTTGACCAACGAATGAGCAAAAACTTCCTTGTCTTCTTCATGCAAGATAACTTCGTTGCGACTATCAGAAGCAGAACGTTCCGTGAACGAAGCAGTTGTCGGATTTTCATTGAGCGAGAACTCCAAACTGAAATATTAAAAGAACATTATTTCTTGCATGCAGAATAATATAAACCTACTAAATATTGCGCATGTGAATTTTTTGAACATTTTATTTCAATTTTATTCAAAGTCAAAACACTGCATGTCACAAAATTACAAACAATTGATTTAGTGGCCAAATTTGGCAACGCTATAATTCAGTATTTCATGGTGTTTTAAAATGAACATTAAAAACATACTTAACAAAATATTAAATGTATTTGGCCAACGCATCTCAAAAAATAAGTCAAGTTCAGTGAGATAAAATTTTATTTTTATTTGTCAGTTAACCAAATTCTTTACCATTCTGCTTAGAAGATAACTGTAATATAAAGTACAGAATCTCAAAGTCACTTGTATCGTTCACTCCTCCATCCGAATACGGATGCATCAAAGACCTTCATAACACATATGTAAATGTTAATCTTGATTATTTACTCATCGAACTTTATAACAATTGAAATTAACTTGCATGCATTAATGCAAATCGTTCCACTAAAACATCGTAAAATAAACTCATATTTGATTACTAAACAGTATTTTTTATATCTTCAATGTTATGTACGCAGTCGTCAGGGGCTGGATCCTCTTCTTAGTTTGATGGACATTAAATTCTTTTACTGTCTTGTTCTTCATTACAAACGCATCACATAATTGCTACACTATTTCTGCCAACTTGAACAGTCAAACGCATTCCACTATTAAGCAGAAGGAAAACAAAAACAACATTGAATTAGCTAAAATAAATAGAATAGAATATGGCGACAGGAACAAGCCGTTTGGTCCATTCTTGGCTGCTAATAAGGGTTTTGTTTTCACACGATTCCTTCCATTTAAGAACATCTGCGATTTTAAACTACGAAAAATTTAATTTCAAACATTTTATTTCACATCAAATCTCGTACATGAGGCATAGTTTCTGTTCGTAGCCCCGTGTATAGGAAATTCAGCTGTTAACCAGAGCATGAATGTATCATACTTTGGCTTACAAACAATTCGAAAATTCTTTACTATTATACAACACAATTTGCATGAATAAGTTTTATGCAGGGTAGTACGTTTTAAATCATACAAGCTATAAACAGACTCAAGTTCCTGCATCACCTGCAATGATGCTGAGAAGGTTCCTGTATGCTGCAATTGTCATCACCTGCACCTATAAAATAGTGGTGAAGGGTCGTACATGTTAGTGTTCATTCATTTGCGAACATTAAACTGTCTGTTTTTCTCAGACTGACTCACCGTGAAAAGTACGTGAGAGCCTGGCGTACAATGTTGTCTGGTGCTTGAACAATTGTACATTCTGGGTACAGAATGGCACAGTTGCGCCCCAGCCACCCGCTTCTGATGGATTCCAAACTGTCCCCCAATGAATGTGGCATTCGTTCTTCCAGAGCCCAGCCGGTCAATACACTGTGAAAGGTTCATACGTTACTTAAAATCATGCATTGTATTATGTTTATGCATTACAAAAACGAGCTTCACGCTTTTTAATCATTTGTACAACTTACAAAATACAAGTTTTGTTAGTACGAAGTTATGTTATAAAGTTATGAGTCTATTTGGGGAACTTTATGCACATTCTTGAAATTTATTACCTTAGTAGCGGTGTCAATGCAGCCTGAAGAGGGCCGACTTTCTTCCACGAGAAGTTAATAGAACACAGTAACGATCGAAGGCATGTTGGCTCCCTATGAGCTCTGGCATACAGAGTTGTAGCATCCAGTGCTACTGGAGCCAGTCTAGTTATAAGAGAAAACCATCTGTGTGCCCAGAGCGGTCCCACTTCTCCTCCAGCTCCTGTAAGGCTGGGAGCGTCGTCTACTAAACCTTTTCCCAGGATTACTCGCGAGTCATCTAAGTCACTAAAATGCGACTGTTTATCATTGGAACGTTTGATCCTTTCTGAAAAATTGTCCTCCACCTTTTGACTTTTGCCCAAATTGGCCTTGTAGAATTCCTCAATTTGACTCTGCAAATTCCCTAAGAAAGATTCTCTGTAGTTTCTAGCAGATCCAGCAGGAGATGCCAGAGCAGTCATCAAGGCTTTAGCAATAATTTGAGAAGAAATTAAAGACCGAGACCGCCCGATCATTGTTAGCGTACGAAGAATTCCATCCCACTGAACTCCGTTCAGTTGTGACGCACCAAGTACTAATTGAAGCCACATGGGTTTTGCATCAGTTTTAGCAGCAGAGAGCTGGCGACCAGTAGCACCAGGTTCAGTAGAAGACTTGGGGTTTTCATGCGATAAAATATCTTTCAAGTCTTCAGATACTGACTCATACATTTCTGTGAACGGTCTGTACATCCCCGAAGGTAAACTGGCGCTGTTTCTAGCAGCAGGCGAGGATGCAATTGACAGCATAAAATCTTTTGCATTATCAAGGATCTGCAATCCAGTTTTCGGAGTAAGATTCATTGACCTGCCACCAAATGCTCCTGCTGACAGTCCTGTGGGCAAGGCTTTAGCTAGGACTTTCGCTGCTCCCGATGAACTGTGAACTCGCAGAACCAATTCGTCCAAAACTTTCTGCACCTGCCAGTCTAACACTCGAGGAGGCAAAGAAGGTGAATTGGTAACATGACGGTGTGCGGCGTAGATTACAACAGCTAGCAAATTAAAGATGGCAACTAGAAGCACAATTCCAGCATCATCTGAGTTACTGGGATTCATAAGACCCATCCGGTTTACTCGATCCGGGCCATCGAGGTCAGTTTTATCTGAAAAATCTCCTCGCCAGAATGGACTACTGTTACTCTCAATATCGCCCCAGTGAAAAGATGGAGGAGTAACCTTAGATTTCGAAGCTGACACTTGAGCAAAATGTTTTTGCTTACGCAAAGGAGAGTGTTTGTCTGGAGTTATTGGTTTCTTACTAGGTGCGTGGAAAACTGTATGGGAGAGGGTAGTTGAAGTTGTTTTATCAAAATCTGTTGTGTGTAGTGGTTGTAAAGTGGTTGGCGTAGCTGTCGATGCAAAGTAGGGAATTTCTTTCACTTGTACATTCTTAGGCTTATGTGTCGTGGATGTAGTTGTTTTGGGAGTCTTTCTAAAGGCTGAGAGGGCAGCCTTTTGGAGCGAAGGCGAAAGCTTCTTCAAAAATTGGAGAGTTGCAGGGCTGAAATGTGGTAGATGATTCCTTCCATCTGAGGCATGTGACCGACCTTCAAAGAGGTTATTCTGAAGCACTTTATCCATTTCTGCGGAGATGGGCAGTGGCGGCTGGGCAGCCAGCAAGGCAGTGAAATCTGCCATAGCAGTCGCCATTTTTATTTAGCCTTACCAGAATTATGTCTTCTTCAACAGAAAATTACATTATAACAATCCATCTATTTGCGGGGCATTATATATTTTCTATTTGCTGGACATTATATCATTAAATATTTATCCCAACAATTCCTCCTGTACAAGCCCTGAAAATGTATTCGAGTTATCATTAGATAATACATTTAGGTTAAAGTCATAAGCCAAATAAATTTCTTAATACTCACGACGTGTAATTAGGTTTTGTTAATAATTTGTTTTCCATTCGTCACTGAATATTTTGACAAAAATTTGATGCGAAAACGATGTCATTGAAAACAAAAAACTGAAGCTCCGCGTTGTTTCCAAGTTTGAAAAAAATCGTTTTCAATTACATGAAAACAATTTGTAATAAACATCACTGTACAGTTCAGGATTAGAGATTCCTAGAACAGTTGGAAAACAAGTTTTCAATTTATTCAAAGCAATATTCAAATTTTTAATAACTTTTCAATTTTTAATAACTGTTTTCAATTACACAAGCCCGAATTTAATTTTTACTCTGTGATAAGACCGCAACAAAACTGAACACCCAGACAATACGTTTGAACGAACTAGAATATTAATATTTTACTTCGCTTGTTATCTAACTGAATTCTTCATCTTTTTACTGGTGGTAAAGTAGATAAAATAGTTAAAATTAATTTTGATAAGGATTTATTTACAATATGACAAATTCAACGAGAGTTTAATTTAGAATGAAATACTATATTAGGCATCATCCAGAATGTTTCTTTTCGTCCTGAAATAGTCTCTCTGTGTGCCATAAAACGCTGTTTATTGAGGTTTAAATAATTTGAACGCTCTAGAGGATCGACATCATATAACATTTTTAACTGCAGAAAAACAAAACATTTTGAACATGGGTCCTACAATGATTTTTTATCTTGAATATGAAAACTTATATGACAGCTTCAAAATTAAATCCATTCTTAAAAGTACATATCAGACTCATTCGGCTGAAGCTAGCAGCGGCACACCGAACGCTTTCCTTGCTCATTTCTTTTGCGGTTTTGCTTACAAGTTTCTTTAAATCGTCACTTGTCGACTGTACACTCCAATGATTGTGTACTTGATGAAGAACTTCCGCTTAACGGATGTTGACAAGCGCTTTACAGTGAGCTTTATTACTATCCGTTTATGCTGGAATATAGAGAACATTTCGGTCGACATGGGTTACTATTTTAAGACTCATGAAATTCAACATAAACGTCATTTTAACATAAAAGTTGAATAATATGTGCACGATTATACCTTTATGGATACTATTGTATCAAGTAAAAGTAACATTTTTTATATTAGTATATTTGTTGTCCGTTAAAACTTCATTGGCACTCTGAATCTTTGAATTCGTCTAATTTTCTTTAATGAATTCTTTTTATGGCCAAAGTTTACCTTACCAAAAACTTAGCTGGACTATAAAATAAGTCCTCAGTACTTGAACAAAATACGAAAATATAGTCTATTCTTACAGCGAAGAAAATCTAAGTCGAGGCATGTGATAAGTGGCAAGCTGCGAAATAACTTATGATATAATAAAATAAAAATCAGTTACGCAGGCTTTTTGAGTTCACGTAATCACTAATAAACAGAAATTTCCTCTACATTAAGTCAAAGATGAAGTTTTGGTTCCTTCTCCATTTAAATAATTATTCTGAACGATAGAGTTTACGACAAAATTGTTTTATTATGAAAATATCAGTTACTGTTACGACATTTGTCCAGCTTCATGGATTCTGTTCTAAATCTCGGACATCACCAAGTGAAGTCTAGTATCACTGCGTTGACTGAGGTAACTTTCTATGACGTAGCAGGTTGTTTCCCTGTAATTGTTATGCATGACATTCTGTTTTATTATGTATGTCAGTGAAGTAAGGCTGTCAAGCACAACACGATGGTCGCACACCCTGAAGTGCTCCAGTTTTTAAACTACAGTCATTCTGAGGATATCCGTTCCCAGTATACGGAAAACTGCCTTTAACGTTTCATCGGTCAATCGTGCTACACCATTGAAGAAAGTTGAGGTTCAAGTCATTTTCATAGCAACATTTTGCATTGTTTCATCGGTCAATTGTGCTACACCATTGAAGAAAGTTGAGGTTCAAGTCATTTTCATAGCAACATTTTGCATTGTTTTAGGATTGATGCTTGAAAACCGGTCTTGCCGTAAATTGGGATACATTATTTAAGCACCATAAGGAGTATAAATTACATAGTTTTAGGCTACTCGTAGCAGAAGTAAATCCTACAGGGAAAAATGTACAAATTCTGTTCTCAGTTCCAGTTCCAACAATCTGTACAAACATTTTAAAGGAATACAATTAACTGTTTTTCTTCGTTGACATTCTTTTTCAATCAGTTTATAGTGTGAAAATGATTTAACTTCCAAATATGATAAAGTTTTCAAAATCAGAATACGACTTTTCATATCAGTGAATCGTACTAAGAAAGAACGTCTATCGTTTTTTTTATGTTGATTCGAATGTTCTTGTCATTCATGAACAAAGGCAACACCAGTTACTCATCATGTCTTACAGTTGTATATTATCCTTATTAATTACGGCACGCATATTAGTTTCATCGTTTACGGACCCTAGGACGTAATGTCATGTAGACCGGAATAATACAGAATAAAATAAGATAAAATGTTCATAAGCGCTTCGTTTCGTAACTCACGTTAATAACAGAAGAAGTGATGATAGAGTATATGTAATGCTTAACTTGCTCCTCGGCGTTGCAATGTTAAGCATTTAACAATCACAATGATTTTGATGTCCTATCTTTTGTAGGCAATTACTTAATATTTTAAGTTTAATTAAACTCATTGTGCTAAATTTTTATTCTTGAGTTCGGAGGGACATTGTGTTGGTAAATTGTAAGAAGTTTACAATTCGGAAAATTTTATATGCCAAAATTGTTGAAAACACTCGTACGAGTTGTTACAAAAGGACATAGATAGCCAACGCTCAACAGTATTTTTTACAGATCTCATGCAAACAACACTTTCATTCGCTGCAAAATTAAATTTCATTCTCTCTCTCTCTCTCTCTCTCTCTCTCTCTCTCTCTCTTTGAATATTCAAATAATTAAATTTTTAAATATTCAACTTTGTTTTAAAATTTACATTAAAATTGGGAGAAAAGAAAACCGAGTTTAATGACCGTACATATTTTCCTATAGGAGAATAAATTACCGTACAGAAGAAAGTCATATTCATCGAGTCCGGTTATAAAGTCTCTAACTTTTGTCGCAAAAATTTATACATATTAGTATTTTGACCATAGTTCCCCGTAACTATAGAGTTCGTTCAAAATATGTAACTTTCCATGGTGAATTTAAGTGTCTCTCGTCGTATTAAGAAAAATCTTGGGTCCATCCTCCATGGTCACATGATCTATAGGTAATTTATTGCTAATGTTTATCATTCTCAACTATGCAGAGCAAGCTAGAAATTATTCATACTCTGTTATCTATTATTTTCATATAAATTTAAATAAATAAATGGACGTTTTTGCTAATTTCTGTCTCCAACTTCGCTTCTTGGGCATTTAAATCAACAAGCGTAAGAGCCATTCTTTCGTTCCAAAAATGTTCTACATTTTGACATTTGATCCTCGCTCGTTGAAGGTAGCAGAGCTCAGCATGTATCACCATGTGTGTTGTAGGTTTGACTTACGGACCACTTGAGGACAGGGTCCCTGAACCAAACCCTCGAACTTGAGGGTCGTGATCATTGGGTTAGTTATTGGCGACGAAGTTCTCTGTGACATTTCAAAAAATGACATCACAGTCCGAATGCAGGAAATGCTAGACTAATCCGCTCATAGACATGCTATAAAGTTCTAGATTATGTTCCAACAGTTCCGATTTTCGTATAATAATCTTTGTACTTTACATTCTCTCTAACATTCAAATTGCTATGAACATTTTCAATAACATCCTTGGTGTCCCCACTTGCAAAGGAGCGAACGGGCAAGATTCTTCCATTTACAAGCGTTTCCAATTTGGTTAACCAAGATGCGTTTATAAAACTTGACATTGTGTTTGTGGCTTACTTTAGTAATAAAGACTACGATTGAAGCATATGGATGGAAATGTTCTTAAATATTTTATCACTGTTTCTCTAAATTAGTTTTCTCTACTAGAAAGATGTTGTTGCATATACTCGCATGCACAGTGTACAAGAATTTGGACAGTCAACATTTTAAAAATGGAATTAATGGAAAAACAATTCTACACCATTATGTTTCCACGACCATGTTTCACGGTATGTGCGGTATCCTTTTGGGTAAAGTTTCCAACCATTATGGCTAATGAGCTTGATCTTTTATTCATTTCATCTGACTGTAAAGTTTGTTTGAAAAATCAGCATCACTCCGTAATCTTGGTAAACTGTAATCTTGGTTTTAAACGACTTTTATTCAATATTGGTGTCTTACGAAGCGATTGTGTATTCATTTCAGAAGAATATCATTCCTCACGCTTCTTTTACAAACCTGAGTCCCACTGGAACGAAAATATTGTTCTGAAGTTGTTCTTTTGTAACAAAAGAAACATTTTCAACAGTTCTAAGCTTTCAACGGCCACGGCTGACGGATATTTTGCTAAGTGTTCGAGTCGTGGGAAAATGTTCGTTGGTCAAAAACTCTTTCGATTATTTTTTACAAGCTACTCTACTGTACTGACAGGAACACTCAAGTTCATAGAAATGATGCCATAACTCTTATTTGCAGTATGCAAGAAAATTTCACTAGTTTTCAATTCATTTGATAGTTCAGGCTGCTTAAGCATTTTACAGAGTTAATAAAACGGCATCCACACGATCACTGATTTCTAATACAACAGTATACAGATGAAAAATACTCTACATCGTCTGTAACAATTTCTGTAATATTTTTGAGTGGTGTATAAGAAAAATTTTCAGAGTAAAAATTATTCAAATATCTTGAAGAAAGTGTTCAATAACTTTTTTCAGTCTGTATTTGTGGCATTTGTACAAAATTATAAATACTCAAGAACGTGCATGGTTCGCTGTTTAGTAATGAATGTTGCTTTGAATTATGTAATTTTTTATGAATCTTGCAGTTATATTAGATCAGAAAATACATTTAAATAAAATTTTGAAACTGTTCAAATCCTTGTGTGACCTCACTGTATTCTTACGTAATCAACAATTGTTTACACTATTTTTACGAAATCTATTTTCCAGCGAAGCTTCTAAAATGAACTTTTACCGCCATCTCGATTAACGCAATGAGATACATTCAGGTCCAGTTTTAAAATAATTCTTTATCGTAGATGAGTTTATCAGAGAAATATATCATACGGTACAAAGATATCAAGTACATATTTAATGATTTGTGGGAAATTTGTTTCCACTCTATAACTTCATTGCGGAACATTTCGCCGAGCACGTACGATTTTATTGAGTCAGGTTCAGTTCTGTTAGCTTGAGGTGGTAAGAATTAATTCCAACGAGGAAAAATTGCGATATAAAAAAGGTAAAATTAAGATTACAATTAAGGTCAAAATTAAAAAGTCAAACTTGAAGTTTGAGTCAAATTTCAGCCCCCGTTAGGTTAAGTGTGATTAGGTAGGGGTTCAGATTGCAAATAATGTTGGAGCTGGAAAATAAATGGACCATAGCTCAAAAGTTTTAAGAGATAATGAAAAGTATATTTAAAAGTTGTCGCATCTCACCCACTAGTGTCAATTTATGACATGTATTGTACACAGTTGACCATTAAGTGAAAATATCGTTAAATATGCAGCAAAGAGGAGTGATAATTTTCATGAATTACGACATTGAATTTTCATGTGTCGTTATTGTGTAGATTCTTGTCAGATAAAATAGTTCTAGTGAGCAAAAATACAAAATAACTCTTTCGTCTAGAACTCAGGTTCAAAATCTTTTTGATCATTCTACTGTTGAACGATATTAATGAAATGGTATTCGTATATTCACTCGTTTCGAAAGAGTACATAGATTTTACCAAGCATCATTTCAAAAATAAATTTCATGTCAACGTGCGTTTGACTTGCAATGTTTGCAAAATAATTCATGTACCTATTTTTTGGTGAATACCTAATAGAAGTAGAATACATTTTCGTTGGAATTAGCCACATTTAAAAAATTAGTGTTAATAAAATTAAAATGCTGATTTCGATTATATGACTATACTTCCAATAATGAGTAAAATATTTATAATATAGAAATAGATTAAATTATCGCACGGGACACCTCTGCAGCACAGTTTTCAAACCTAATGTGGTAAAGCTCGTGAAAGGTTTCCTTTATTTTACAGTAACTCGCGTGAGTGTCCGCGACTGTGCGGACAGCTTTTATCAACCACCACTTACAAGCTCAAGCTGAGTACTGAGTATCCCATGGTTCTCAACCACGAGGCTGGGACTACTCAACCTTTGCTGCTGCTGCTGGAAGCTCCAACATGGCTGCTGCGTCAACTCCATCTGCTTGCAGAACATGCTGTACGGTAGCGGTCAAAGGTAGAAAGCAATACGACCTCGTTTTTTTCGAAAGAGATGATTATTAGGTACCATTATCGATTATTACGCTTCTCCGACTCGATAATAAGTGGTATAGGATTCTTTAGGAAAATCGTCCCAGCGTTATGATGAGTTGCTCGTTAGCAGGTTTTTATTATTAGGATGCAAAATCAATTCAACACATCAATTTCCTGTTAAGTGACCCACCGGTAAGTCCCTTAGGTTACGTTCTGTAATTTTTTCTGGTCCTTCTAGTGATTATGTGTACGAAGTAAAGATTTACACCGGCTAGGCAATCGCAGGAAACGTACTAAAACTCAAGTCCCTGAATAGCTTTATTCATGAATGACTTACCTTCTTAAATGTACTCTCGTATGCTGGGTACACTTCCATCATGAAGATGAAATAATGGCGTATATTACTCGTTCCTTAATTAATGTATTTAATTAACGAACGTACTCAATCCCCTGTCCTGTATCATATTCTAAATTATAATCTATAACGAGACTGATTTACGTATTGTCGTGTGGTTCAACTGGTCTGTACGAATGTGCAAGTAGACTTACACAAATAAAGGCCTTCCAATGTCCGTCTCTGTTAAATAATGATGCAGTACAATATACAAATTACGCTGTTCTACTGCTTGTTGTATCCACTACAACGATAGTTTCTTCACTATATAACGTCGTGCTACATCTATTAAGATTAAGAATGTTCTGGGTATCAGGTATTGTGAATTGAACTATTGAAAATATTTTACGTTACCTTATGTATGTTGTTACTTTTTATGTACCTTGGCATTTTCCATTTGATATTTTTTAAGGTCATGATATTTCCACCAATGATCTGATCACCACTTTACGATTTCTCCTTATGAGATATTGGCGATTTTTTTTCTGCAACATGAATTGGAAGGCAAAAATATACGAAGGAACCCTTGCAATGAAAACATGAACTATAGGCAAAGGTATTATCATATTACCATATTTGAAGTACGAAAAAATATTTTCCCCATGTCTGATGACACGATAATAACATCAAAATAAGTTACAAACTTTGAACGAAGAGTGGTCCTCAAATAAAGTTACTGAGGTAATAAAAAAATCAGCTCGGTTTTGAATGATGTTTTCAAGGATATAATCGCAGATTGAATAGTTGCACGATCGTGAGAATTTCCGTGTGGCAAGTGTAAGGATTATTGTATATGTTGATTATTATATTAATTTCTGGCTGTGGAATGTGATGTGTAAGGGCGAATATGTACTTAATTTTTGTGAAGTTTATAAGATTTAGTGTTTGATTTACCTTTAAACGTTCTGTCATACATGGTACTAGAGAAGAATGTAATGTAATAGCACGCTCTACTCTACTACAAACAAGTCAATGACTGTGGGATCGTGTTCTATAAACAAGCCGATGACTATGCACAAAAAAACACCGGGTAAATTATATGAACTTGGTGAAAGAAGCTCGAGTCTCGTGTGTGTGCCGTACTGACTTTGTCCGAAAGAGCTATTTTTGAAATAAGTTGACGAAAAACATTAATAATTTTGTTCTAGCATTCTCATAAGAAATATATTTGTAGGAGCTTAAAGAATATTTTCATACATTTTGCACAAAAATGAGAATGATTTATTTTCTAATACGACTTTTGAAATGCTTCTCGTTGAAAAGCATGCGATCTCCATTTCAATTACTTCTTATTTCTTAAAGCTGTTTCAGTCTCCCTGGTCTAGAAGTGGCTTCCCGCTCTGATTCAGTCCAAATTTCTAGACATAAAGTAAGAAAGAGTACTTGTGGGCAATCTGTCACCACGTTTAATTTATGGCTTCCTTTTGATGTTAAGAATAGAATAGAATAGAATGAGGCTATAGGAACGAACCTTCTGGCCCATTCTTGGGTCGGATAATTACTTCGATAATTATTCGGTTGTTTACCCAAGTCCCATGCCGTATTTCTAGCCGCGTCAACCATGTCGGCAGCGGGATTCGAACCCGGGTCTTTCCGCTCGAAAGCAGACTCGCTCACCAGTCGACCAAGCTGGTGATAAGTTAGGTTAGCTCCAGTGCCTCTAGAATATAAGGATTGTTGTTGTTTTATGACAAATAAATAACATTTCAGAAGCAAAAGCTGTATTTTTTTACCCTTTAGTGACAGAAGAAAAAAGTGGTGCCAGATAACCCATAAGTACCCACGAAAGTTTAACTAGCGTTGTTAGTTATCGACGCTTCGTAAAAATGCGGAATACTTCTACTGTGCTAAGTTGTTTTTTAACGCTAGGTCGAAGGCAGAGCTAACCGTGTGTAAAATTACCGGTAAATCTTCCGCTAGTATTAATCTTGAAACTAAAATGAGCATCTTCCTCAGGCGCTTCTATTATGTTGCTGCTTACAATGTAAGAAAGTTTAACTTAATTACGATTGCTAATAGAAATTAAAAGAAATTGGGGCAGAACTGAATAAATTACTCGTTTGTTCATGTATATATTATTTAGTAGACCGCCATTTGAGCATAATGTCAACTGCTGATATCAATTCTGTATATTTGATCAGTACCTCTTATTTCCTGCAAACAGTCCGCAGAAGTTCTGTTGCGTGCGTTGAAACGTTTCATAAATGACATCAAACATGTACAGTGCAGATATATTAAATCTTGATTTAATATTATACCAAAGTATAATTTCGTTTACATTTGGGGAATCCGAACCAGGAGCTAAACTCAAATTCTCGAAGACTCTTAGTAGATCTTTTCGAATTCTGTTATTTCGGAAAGCTTGCAAATTACAAAAGACTACATAAAATTCGACCGTTTAGAAATTGAAGCACGAGAACATGCAAAATTATCAACGACCAAGGTAAATGAGTTCACTTAGTTAGAATTATTTTGTGTGGGCCAAAAAAAGACCAAAAATTTTACCTGAAGTTAGACTCGACGAACCATCTGTTGTCGCAGGGTCGGTCGCACGGGTGAGACGCGGATGAACCGTCCGCCGTCCAGCCGCTGCGTCCTAACGGAACTCCGGGAAAGTGATAAGAAAAAACGACATCGTTCGCGCAACGCTGACATTCAGAAAGCCAGTGCCGACTGAGATAAATGTGTGAACTTGCTGGTACCGGCAGTCATTTTTCTGTTGATCCAATAATGGTAAGTCCTGCGTAACAGGGAGTGCAATATCTCGGTCTGACGCAGTTTTCGATGTACTCGTACATAAGGATTCGTGTCAATAAAATTAGGAGAGCATTCAATAGTGTTCTTACAATCTACCATTGAGGGTCATAAAAACTGAGTTAACATGATTTTTTTACTTCTGCAGCTTGTGATATTAACAGTGGTTCGAATAATTGTAATTAAAAAGGAGGAGAATTGTAACATTAGTTATAATTCCGAGTTGTGGCCTCGTGAGCGTTCCAATTATTACCCTCTTCCCTAGCTCACATGTTACCGAAATTAGAACTAGCCTTGAAGTCGAATTGATTTGAAATAACAGGGATATTTTTATGAATAACTCAATACTCTACAACTCAATACTTATTTAAATGGATATTTGCAAAGGAATTGCTAAACAAAGCCAACATAGAGTATTTTAAAATACACATATAGACAATTTTTCCACTAGGTTAACAAAAAAATAGATTACAGTATTTCTTATATAACTGATGATTTAGAAAAACCACAGCACTGTTTTTAAATCCAAATATATAATTGTGAAAGATTGAGTTGAGTTGCAATATTTTGGGAGAATGCCAATCAAAAAATAGAGTACAAAAACAACGGCATGATTAATTTCATCTAGCGTTCTCCATTTTGATTCATGTTTTCGATTTGATTTCAAGTAACTTTTTATGGAAATTCTTTGCTATGCTCCTCGTTGCAGGGAACAGCTTTAAAGGCTTAAAAGTGGAAGATTAACGGTCGGTTTAAAAGGTTTTAACGGCTCAGCGTGACAGTGCACTCAAGAATTCATCTTCGCTTGGAAGCCAAAAGACGCTTTGCATCTATCTTTAGATAAAGGATCTGTATTGTTATCTGCAAGACCTCTTTTGAAAACAGCGTTTAAAGCTTGAGTTAGTAGGGAGAAATATGACTTTTGAAAAGAGTCAAATTTTAAGCCCAAACAATGAATCTGACGAAAATTTTGTTTTGACACCAGACTCTAATCCTAGTTCTTCTTGGAACGGAGCATTATGATAGATATTGGCTTTAGCCAACCAAATAATCATAGATGGTGTTGTGAGGTATGTAATTCTGTCATTAAAGTACCAATAATACGATTACCAACATATATTTACATTAATCAAAATGTTCTTAATTCCTAAAAATGATCAACCCACTTTTTCAAATTTCGCACGAGTATGTTAG
The DNA here is from genome assembly GCA_006783055.1 of Trinorchestia longiramus. Classification (NCBI taxonomy): domain Eukaryota; kingdom Metazoa; phylum Arthropoda; class Malacostraca; order Amphipoda; family Talitridae; genus Trinorchestia; species Trinorchestia longiramus. The sequence continues at coordinate 222,891 of VCRD01000157.1, forward strand.
CAGGTTTATTAATATTATTGTAAGAATACGGTGAACTCGTACCGATGTTTTGCCAGGAAAAATATAGCAGCTACATTCTTCTCTGAAGTTATATTCTAGTCTGGATTTAGCTTCAATCGGTTGATGGAATGTTGTGTATTAACAATATTATATTTTTTAGTTGTGGGGTGATACTCATTTATAAAGTAGGTTATTGTGTCTGAACACTCTAAGTTTCTAAATCTTGGTGACAGTGTTGGAATTGAGTTGTTTGTTTCAGGTTCTTTGAGTGTCATTGAGGTGTTCTCTTCCAAGTAGTAACTGTAAATACATTAAGTTACGATAAGTATGCCAGTACAATAGGTTCTAACTGATATACAAAAAATTATCATCAAATATGAATGGAAACTGAGGAAACGAAATATGTGAAGTAGACTGTCGTGTCTTTGCCTTTCCAGTCTTTCTTGGCATGTATTCATCTAAATTAGCAGGAAAATAAATATAATGATAAAATAAATTCTGTGGTAGAAATGTGAAAATGATCACAGCTCAAGCCACGACTGAACAAAAATTAAACATGTTCTTAATATTAGTCATGTTTTACCTGTACTTCTTGGGCAATACCAGATTCTTTAACAATACTGAGTACCGTTATGAAACCAGATTATTACAGATGTAAGTAAAAGCCTCTCCATCGTCTGAACTCACACTCCGTGTCCTGGATCAGATGTGTCATGACATAGTGAGAGCCATATGGTGCCCTACCTAGACAATTTTCCCTGAAACATTCCTGAGTGGAAGTCGATTACTCTGAAGTGTTTGTTAGCGGTTTTCTATTCATTTTGTCATAAGAAATTATTAGAAGACGAAACCTCGCTGAAGGACAACGTGTAACGAAAGGAAAATAAGTATGTAAACACGATGAATGATGTTGTTATTCATCTCCAATAAGATTAATACATGGATGTATTTTCATATCTTGTAATAAAGATAGGACTTCCATGAAAATACTAATAATAATTGAGAGTGACTGATTTTTCATTTGAGATATACTTTGTCGTTGCCTGTTATTACTTTGAGTGTATATTTTGTAATATTTATTTATTTGTTGTGCGGTTGTTAATATAAACTACTAAAATCATGTTTTTTTCAGTTAAAAGAAAATAATTCTTGTTTGATTCAAAAGTAAATGAAATCCATATGTATATGTACATACAGTACAACTTGAGATCAAAGGTGATATTGTATAAGCTCGAAAAGAGAGTATTGTCGATTTTTCATGATGAGTTTTAATTCTCCTTAGAGCCCTTTGATTGTCATTTTGAATGAGATACGAGTTTGAATGTATCTTTAGTTTTCAGAACTAATAATTACTAAATTTAGATAAATTTAATTGTTTCAACCCACAAAAATAGATGTTGATGAAGATCATTCATTATAAAACATTGTATGATCTCTAAATATATACAAGAAAGGCACATCAGCATCAGAAGCTGCCAAAAACAATTGTTCCGTCTACGGGAACAAGGCCAAATGTTTGAAAAGGCCAAGTTTACTAAATTTTCATCCGGAGGTTTTCACCGCAAGGATAGCCTACGTTCCGGAAGGCCAAAGTCAATTAGAATAGAATGAGGCTATAGGAACGAACCTTCTGGCCCATTCTTGGGTCGGATAATTACTTCGATAATTATTCGGTTGTTTACCCAAGTCCCATGCCGTATTTCTAGCTGCGTCAACCATGTCGGCAGCGGGATTCGAACCCGGGTCTTCCCGCTCGAAAGCAGACTCGTTCACCAGTCGACCAAGCTGGTGATGGAGGCAAGTTCGTGATAAGCTGTTGTTATCTAGTATTAAGTTTAATGCTGTTGTTATCTAGTATTAAGTTCAATGCTGTCTTTATCTAGAGTTAAATTTAATGCTGTCTTTATCTACTGTTAAGTTTAATGCTGTCTTTATCTAGAGTTGAGTCTAATGCTGTCTTTATCTACTGATAAGTTTAATGCTGTCTTTATCTAGAGTTGAGTTTAATGCTGTCTTTATCTACTGTTAAGTTCAATGCTGTCTTTATCTACTGTTAAGTTCAATGCTGTAAAGATACAGTAGAGGCCAATCCAAAGTTTACCAGTAGAGAATTAACTCAATTATTCAATACAACTCGTACGAGCTTAATTTCAAAACTTCATGAACTGTGAACGATATTAACACAGGGACAAAGGCTTCCACATAATTTGAATGATGCTAAGCGCGACAGAAGATTAACTCTACGCATCTTCGATTTCAAAGAACTGGCATTTCAAGATGCCATTTCGGAAATGAGGGAGACGAAAATAAAGACTAGTTATATCATTTATATAAATGCTAAGCATTGGTTTCCAGTATAAAATTACATTGGCGCTATTTGGATAGATGTACTCTCGATAGCTTATGCTTCAGGCCCAAGCGTATGCGTTTTCCTCATTCACTCAATGATACAGTCCTCCTCTGAGAGCACATGGTACTCGAGAGAGAAGGTATTGTGTGCCGCGATCAGATCTAAACAGAACTGCGGCAAAGAACTCCATAGTCGTGCTACATTCCTGTCGAGCTTTGGCGTTGTCTCGACTAAAGTTTGATACGAATTATTTATACATGGAAATCAATAGTATGATATCGTCAAGTACATTTATTAATGAGGTTAAGAGAACAAACAAAATGAATATGCGTGTCAAAGCGGGATAACTAAAATTAGCATTAATTTTTCCCGTTGAAATTGGCCTTTTCTTTGAAGTTCAAGTTTCTCCAGAATTTTTTCTTGAGCTTCGTCCAATATCTATTTCTTAGCATTCATGCAAATATATTTCAAAATTGTTGACATACTCGGTTATAGAATTAACTTCTTTTTACATTTTAAGTAAAAAATCTTGTGGTATGAATAATTGGTAACGACTTGCATATCTCTTCACTTTCTTCTCTCACACATACGGAACTTTTTCATCCAGGACAAGAGGAACAATTTTGATAAACAAGAGATGTTATGAAACAGTTCTTAACACACAAACGTATTTTGAAATTACTCGTATATGCATACAAAACTATCTGTTAAAAAATTACCAGTACAAATCGTTGCTCAAGTAAATAATTCATACAAATTTAATAGAAATTTAATTCTCTAAAGTGAACCCATATTAAAATTTCAATTTTAACAAATAATTTATCATTAACGTATAACAGTATGTAAGTATCTTAAAACTTAGAAAAAATAAGATAAAATAAATGATTTACTGTACCGTTGTATGATTTCCATTGTAAAATTATTTTCCGTGTCGATTACTGTATTATTATCTTGGTCCTACTCCTGTACACAACGCATATGCTTCCGGTTGTGCGCAGGCCAATCGTTGCATAAACATTCCGCAAAGTTTCTCAGTTTAGTGCGTGGCCTTTTCTCGCATTTTTAAAACATCAATTGTAGCCAAGAGCCTTAGAGGGAGGCAACAGCTACTAGTTATTAAATTCACATACCGTATTGTTGACCCTTCTCCTGAAAGACGAAGTCGACACAGTTGTTCCTCTAAAAGTGCAATTTCATAGTAGTAAAACAAGTGGTCCAAAGTAAATGCTCGAATTTGTTAAGTCACGCGTGGACTGCAACAGACGCAGCCACCGCGTGTCTCCCGGTGACAAAAACAAGCTGGCGCTCGCGTTAACTGTGAACTGTGTGGGTCAAGCGCTGGCTGGTAGGTAACCAACCATCTGTTGCAGTGAAGGTGATACTCGTCTGCCCCGCTGACTTGAGGGAGTGTCACTCACAAACGTGTCTTGCAAGAACCGTGCAGTGTTGGCGTATGGTATACTTGTATGTACTCCTGGGGTTGGGTTGAGCCACTCTTCAGCGCCGTAGGTAAGAATTTATCATTTTTCTAGGCGCCAAATTTAGTTCAGGTAAACTCTGAGTTCTAATGGGTCCTATTTTGGAATTTATTTTGGTGTCATAAATTACCTGATCTGGGAAGAGCGATTTACATGGAGAATTGCAATGCAATAGACTACATATTTTAATGATGAGTCATTGAGGATTATTTGAACGTACAGCTTTTAAGAAAGTTTGCTGTATATCATTTGACAGAGTTTGATTCTAGGTAAATTATACACAGATAGGTAGTGATTTTCGTTATTAAAACTATTATAACCGACAATTTCTGCAGAAAAGGCTTAATATACCCTAGTTGGTTTATTGAGTAGAAACCGTATTAATGATATCATTCACATCAATCCGAGGGTACATATATTATTTAAACTAAAAATATAAGATACTAACAGAAGTGAGGGAAAGATGTAGCATAATGCAGTGAAGTGTGTGACTGTCCATTAATTCTACCGATAAAATGCACGAGCGTATCTAATGCTAACAGTGAAACGAATGCCGCAGAACTGATTTCAACGAGTGTGTGAGTGTAAAATGCAATTTTTGGTGATCATCTTGAGTCACATCTGCAGCGCGGAGGTCCAATTGACCTATTTACTGACGTGCTCATCTTGCTGAAGCAAAAATGCTAACAGCAGAGGAACAGATGGTGGTCAATACAGACGGCAGGAGTCGGTCGTAGAAACTCGTGATTGAACACATGTCCATATTTCCATTATGCTAATATTTAATTCAAAAAGGCATATCTACAGTGGTTTTTCCAAATCTTTTAGGGGACATTTGACTATATTCCCAGTTGCAATCGAATGTTTAGTGTCGTTGCTCCCACAACAAATATTCAGTTTCACAATAACTGGTTGAGGATATTCGGCACCAATTTTCACATTTGCATTGCAATTGCTTAATTTTGATTTTTGCAAAAGTGTTTGCAAATTTTTCATGTCATCATTTTAAAATAAGAAAATTTGTTTAAAAGATTTTATTGATACAGATACCTGGTTACATCACCTTTCAGGTTGTATGTGTTTGATAACAGTGTTTACAATTGTAGATGTTTGGTCGTTTAATCACTAATGCTACTGCAGACGTCTGCAAAAATATCTTCCTAGAACGAAATTATTTTACATGTATTTTTTCATGTGTGCAAGTGCAAATTTTACAAAGCATTTCATTTTAAGATTTCATACACAGCGATGGTGAAATAGTTTTCTATCGTTTGAGCTCATGATAGATCAGGAGGGAAATTACGTTACTGTTGATTAAAGTAGTTTAAGAATTGCCGACTTTATTGTGTCAATGGTTTTATGAAGCCATTAATTCATGATTTTGTAACCAAGAAACGCATGACTTGTTTTGTTATATCCCTTGAGGGGAAACTTTGCACTGGACAAGCTTGGGTATCTGGGGAATCTTTAAGTTGGTCTCAACCAGCCCTCTGAATCAAGAAAACATGAGTGAATTAACACTCTTCGTACAAGCAAATTTTCACAACTCTGCGATTTAATTCATAGCTTAAGTAAACAGCGCTAGGCTTGATATATGACGTCTCACAAAACTGAACATGTTTCAATAATAATGGAAGATTTATACAAGAAAATAGAAGAGAGGAAATTATATCTGTAATGTCTCACTTGGCGTAGTAGCAGCTTGCCCAAAAATAGCAGGAGGGAGACTATGGGACTGCAAGCTTTATAAAAGAGCATAATTTAAGTTGTCAACGTAATAGTTTTGAAATTAATGAAATTTAAATAATAAGTGTTGACATACTGTTTTCATCACAGTCGTCTCATTTAATACGAAGAGCGATTGGTGAAACTCAATTTACAAAAACTACAGTTCTGGCATTAAATTTAGAAGTAAAAAATATGAATTTGAGACTTTGTTTCGCATATTTTCGGCCCAAAAATGTAAACTTGGTGCAATTTAGCCACACCTTCAATTTGATTTCTTGACTGCAATGAACTGTGTAGACTCTAGAATGTATAATAGATAAGTCGTGGTAATCATCTGCTTCTATTAAAAGTAAAATATGAACTCATATTTCCAAATACTGTTAAGATCAGCAAACAATGGAGCTCTTGAGTTCTTCATGTTATATGATCGCGTTTAATGTCACAATAACTTGTTTGCTATCGCAAATAACGGACGGTGAAGCACAGGAAATGGCAGATTGTTCATTCGAGTGCGGATAGCTTACTGTACTATCGGCCATTGCCGCCTCAGAGACCTCTTGGATATTCTTGGCTTGCGTTGTTCAGGATTTTCTAGCAACATCTGTTGCAATTTATATCACTTGAACACATTATAAAACTGAAAGCAATAATTACTTCTGTTAAATAGAGTAATTAGTAAAAGTGTACTTGGAGAACTGTACATCAGCAACACGAACTCTTTGGTTATAAAGTATCTTGACATTTTACCATATCATCGATTTTCTTATAAAATTTTGCCAGTGAATTTCTGACATCTTGTTCAGTAACCACTTCTGAAATTTTTTACAGCTCCCCAAGATGGTCTTTCTTTTTCTAGAAAGATTATGTTATTGAAAACTAATTTTACTCTGAGAGTTGATGATTGGCTCAGAAATCCGTTAAGACACGAGAATCTACAACTCAGTTAGTGCACCAATAGGTCAATAGATATTACTCAATAAATTTCCAGCAATATACCACTTATATCTGTTATTAGAATGCTTTTTTAAGTGATGACATTTTTTCTCTCTGAACAAAACTCTGTTCATTTTACTATATATTCTTAAGCGTCTCTAGCTCGGATGCTAGTCAAAGCAACGATGTTTCTTGATGTGTTCCGTGAGGAAAGAATACGAAATTACCGCTATGGCTGTCTAAAAATAAATGTCACTGCTCTATCGCTTTGTTCTGGCTTCCTCTGTTGGTCATTGTACCGAATGACATGGGATTGTTATCCAAGCAGCGTTGACGTTTTCAGAAAAATCATCCGCTTTTCTATGTAACTCCTAACGTACATCGCACTCATTTTAATAAGATATAAGAAAATGCGATTGAGGGAACATAAATCGAGCTAAAATAACTAAAAAAGGACAGCTAGAGTGATTCTACGACGAAATGGGAGAAAAGTCATACGGCTATGTACATAGGATTGGTATCCAAGCAGCGTTGATGTTTCCATAAAATCCTCGAGCTTTACTCTATAACTCTTAACGTACATCGCATTCATTTGAGTAAGAAGTAAGAAAGAGCCATTGAAGGAAAATGAGTTAAGCTAAAATAATTACAAAAAGAACAGCTAGAGTAATTGCATGACGAAATGGGAGAAAAATCGTCCGGCTAACTAGATAGGATTGTTATCCAAGCAGCGTTGAAGTTTCCAGAAAAATCAACAAACTATGATATGTTATGTAACTCTTAACGTACATCGCATTCATTTGAGTAAGATATAAAAGAGAATGATTGAAAAAACGTGGATAATAAATCAAATGACTAAAAACTGCCAACGAGAGTAATTCCATGACGAGATGGAAGAAAAACCGTACGGCTAATTACTGAAATTTTTTCCCGCTATAAATCTAAAACGGAAAATGATATTGTCGTTTTCATTGGTTTACAATGATTGTTAACGAATTTTTTTAGAGGGTTTTGACTTTTTGACTTAATTCTTAAGCTTGAATACTTGCAGTTTCATCTTCTTCTTCTATACTAATTGTTAAAATTTGCGAGCTAGCGTAGGCATAGTACGATAAGCCTGAACAGGGTATTTTGAGTGGTACTTGACTATTTCACTAGTTTTGCTTCCAAAACGAGAGAAAATGAATCGGAGCAGTTGCCTGCTATACTTACAAAGAATAATGTTTTGTAGGCTTTTGGTGCTGTAAAAATTAAGTTTTTCCAAAAAATGTATGTTTAGGGTTTAAATATTTTATTATATGGAAATTTTCTTATCGCATATTTGCTGTGCGGAGAAAACCTTCATAATTTTATTGCACTGTGATAGTAATTTTTCGCTGGGAAGGCATTCCGGAAACAAAAATTCCTCATTTGTCGCTGATGTCCAACACAAACATCATCGTTGATAGAAACCTGCAGAGGCAGCCACTCGAGAGTCCAAGCTTTTAAGCTTCCGTACTGTAAATCAGATCATGACGCTAAATGGACCCACTTAAACGAATTTAAATTCAATGGTCTATAACCAAAAACGTGTTTAAATTTTACAATCCTGTGCTCTAATGAATCCTTCATGGCACAACCTGTCAGGCACGACGAGGGTTCCCACAGTGGTCTCCCGCTGCAGTCAAACTCACTCTAAGTTTACATAAAATTTTTCACGTAACCGTTTGCCCCGGACACACTCCCACTGACCCTGATAAAGCCAGTTGAAAAACCTTCTAATTAAACCTTTACGTTCACGATCCACTGCAGTGTGTGAGAACTCCTTCATGAAACTCAGCTTCAGTGTTTTTAGTGGTGCTTGAAAAAAGGTAATCGAAGGAGACTTCCAAGAACCGCTGCAGACTTTCATGACGCTTATTATGGTAGTAGGTAGAGTAGGTAGTAGAAAAATGTGATTCGTAGGAAACATTGAACCTGATAGATCTCTTATTTTAAATCAAGTACAAACAGTTTGAGCCCATTTTGTTGATCGCCGATAATCCAGAATTCTTTGAACTTATAAGGTTCAAAAATATAACTGGATCCTATTACAGTCTATTTGATGGAAGAAACCATTTCACAATCCAAAAACTAAATGCAGCTATCCATCAAAACCGCTCATATAATTTTGGAGCAAATTGAATAAGCTGTTGTTAATTTACGGAAATTTTCATTTCAATCAATTTGATTCGCTGCTAATATAAAAAGTACTTTTTTCTTATCAGATGAGGCAAAATGAAACGATCATTCTTAAGCAATTAAGGACATTGATGGATGCTAGTAAAACTTTCTCAGGAAAGTGTGAGTTTGAAAATCTTTCCTTTCCTGTTTTCGCAAGTCATCGCTCTACTTTCCAGGAAGTCTTTCGAGTCTGATACGACTTTCTATTGAGACTGGTAGTCAATCAAGATGCCATTTGTGTAGTTATGATGCCTATTTCGAGCCCCTACTAAACGTTAAGAGCTAACTCGGCCTCGAGATAGAGATGTGCTCCAGTTGTTTTCTATTTAATTTAAGAGCACAGTGACCTACAGTTTTTTCTTATTTCCTCTAACTCCAGAACGTGTTTTTCCCAGAGACTTTTTTATTTCTTCTCATTTGGAAAGAAATGAGCGTGATGAAAACCACTTTCATCTGGGTTCGCACATACCTACTTTTACAATTTAGCATTGGCCGTCATATGGAGTTTCTGTATACATGTTGGGTAGAGAAAATTTCTAGAAAAGAAAACAATGCGTGTCTAATGGAAATTACGACGTGTGATCACACTAAAATGCTTTCTTGGTGATTTGATGTATTTAACAACGATTTACTATCGAGCTGGAACCCCTAATAAAGCTTTTTTCTCTCTCTAACTGGTGAACCCTCCATAAATACAATCTTTTGTTTTACTGCCTAAAACGAATTTAAGGAAAATTATTTGAAGACCTGAAAACCAATTAAAATTTTGATATGTCAATACGTCAATGTCTAAAACTGTAGTTACTCACATTTTGCGTTGCTACAAAACAGCACATTTTATTGTAACAATTGTGTTTTGTGTGTTGTTTTGCGCAACATCGTATTCTCAACGAGCATGAAAAAAATCGACAATCCAGTACTCTACAGCTTCGTTCTAAAGAAGTATTTTGTTATACCCTCTGAAAACAATTACGACAGGATCTTCAGTGAATAGATCAGCTTAATACCATGAATCTCCTACAGTTTCTTAGTATAGGACTGAATATTTGATTCTCGCACAGATTGTGGCTTAAACTCGCTGAGAAATCTTGGCCTACAACTGCCGCACTCGGAACTAAGGGCATTAGTCGTCCCTAGCGTCATCTGGTGAAGCGAGGTGGTCTTGTTCGAATGTGGGTCACGTTGGCCTTTTGGTTCAGGTACTTGTAAACTGGTGTCTCTTGGAGATTTTGGAAATCAAATTTTGACTATCTATGGCCATCCAGTTGCGCTTCATAAGAATTAGTTTGAGATGACATGAAGCGTTCGCTGCCGTAATTGCTCACACAATTAACAATTATTGTGGTGAAGCGTGGGTTGGGTCCTAGTTATCTGCAGCCCAATGTAAATGACAGATTTTCTGGTGAAAAGATTCACGTGTAATATGAGAAAGCAATTGATTTTATGAGAAGCTGAAACTACAGAATATAAAGTATTGCTTTTATTTTTTGCTATACACTTCGTAATGTCAAGGGCGTGGTACACTGATTGAAAACTTCAAAGCTTTGTAGCGTATCAATTGCATCGTTACCCGAGAACCAATGGTTCAGCCAAGTTCATGTATTTTAGAAGCATTCAATTCATGAAAAAAATTTACAATCTGCATTTGATGCATGAGATGATACTATTCACAAATGATGTAAACATTGAAAATAATAAGCTTCATTTAAAATACTTTATTCACCAAAAATAATGCTAAAAATATTCAATACTGGAATTATGCTAAAATTTTACTGTTCTCTTAGAAATTTACGAATACCAACGATCACGAGGAGGGTGGGTAGGGCTAAAAAAACGATGGTATCTGCATGTAACGAGGGTTTTTATAAATATATTAGTACGAAGATGAGTCACACTTCAATTTCATATCGCGGTTTTCTGTATATCTGATATTCGTATTCAGCTTGTGACTAAGCGTTGAAGACAAAGGTTACAAAAATACGAACAGAAGTAAGCACAACCAATATGGACACAATAACGGAAATAATGCCAAATGGAGAAGTGAATCACCTTTCTGGAGAGGATTTTTAGCTTGGGAAGTCCCACCACGGTGCACACACAGGAAAGCTTTCGCAGAAGCCTACGGAATGTCGTTTAGTGTACGTAAAATATCATAATTAGTACGCTCAGGTGGAATGAGGACATTATGCTCACGTGGAATGAGGACGCAAGCATGAAAAATGATTTATGAATTAATCAATTGTGGAGAGTTAGTTTTACTGGCATAAAATAAAACACGGGCGAGCGCTTAACTAGACAAAAATCCAGGGCTGCTCAAAAATAACTCGTATTCTGATTTATTAGCCTGGCTTGCAATGGAATTTTATTTCAGTGTTATCCATAATGCTAGTAAATAGTAACAGTCGAAGAAACTACGAAATTCGATGGAACTTTTTCAATAGGGCTAAATGTTAATCTTAGTCTTGGACTTACTATGTATTATTACATCTCTGCTAGAATGTAGGACTTTTTGGTCGGTAGTGCCGGTTTTTTCTCACAGTTATTTTCACTCAGTTTAGACATGAATTTATCATGCTTTACGTTGAGACAAGACTAGGTGTACAATGTCGATTCACGAAATATTGAGTGTCAATATTTTTGGATCCGGGAGTGATCTCTGCTTCAATTGGTGACAATTTCTTTCTTTAGGAACGACCCAGTCATAAGGCTGCTGGCTGTAGCTCTACTACATACGTCTGGTTGCCATCCAGGGCCCACTAGGCATACCTTGCAAGATCAAAGAACTGAACTTCACTCATAGTTGACGTTCTTTGGCGCCATATTCGTGATTTGGATCCTATCAATGACTTAATTAGGATTTTCATCTAACGAATGTGACTAAAATTCATTCATATATCATTTATCTAAGATGAAAAAAAACTGCTCAAATATATTAGTTAGAAAATAATTCTCCTTTTCCCACGGCACGTCGGCCTACGCAATTTTTGCAGAATGTAGGTCGACATACTCTGCCACGCACGGACTTAGCCATTTTCTTCGGACCTTTTTTTGGCGAATTTTAATTGGGTAATCATACCCGAGTTTCCTGCACCGGCATTCATGAGGTGAAAGCCTGTGTATATAGTAAATGGGACACCAAGACTGATTTCCAACGTGCTTTCCTCCTGTGTGCCGAGTGTAAACGCTGATAGTGTTTTTTTTGTGGGAGTAAGTGGATCGCTACTTTCCTTTATTTTTCAGTCAGCGCCGCTGTTTAATCTTCTTTCCAAGTTTCGGTATCAGGATAATTTTTCTATTTCAACGAATAAATCACTGCTGCTATTTGAATAAAACAATTCATATTTTAGTATTTTAGTAGCTGGTGTGGGCACATTCGAACTGAATTATAGGATGTACATAAAACTAATGTTTTAAACAAAATTATACCTACTCTTCAAGCATTTGTGGAGCCGTGATATTAAAATTGTATTCTTAATAATGGTTTTTGGGTAAATCAATGAACATTTCTCATCGTTAGCGATTAGAAATACAAGCTTAATTTTCATTGCATTCCCACAATTGTGATTTCTAATCTTGAGAAAACCCGAAAACTAACAGACGAATGGCTCCTAGAATTAGTGGCCATTCGCTCTCGTACGGTCACTGACGATCTTGCTCCATCTTTTTGTTTCGATTTCCTTGACAGGTCTTGCATTTTAGTCAAAGTCTTAGTCCCATTCATTCCCGCAATTTTGGTTCCCATTCAAGTTGTGGCCTTCCTTACAAATAAATACCCAAAAAACACAGACTGGCGTACCTCCCATCCTGAAGTGTAACTTGGGGAGTAATGTGATCCTCTAAATATTATTTTATGTAACATTGAAGTGCATCTAATTATAAGATAAAAACTTACAGTCTTGAACATTGATGTCATAAAATTCCAGCTGTTTTTATCGTACGCTCAACCTTTAAGAAAAAAAAATATTGCTCAATCCTATTATGAACAGGAGCCTTATTTAAATAGGTGATAGAAAATAAGGTTCTAGGTGCCAAGTATGTCCTCATTCTTATGTATAAGCTTGACTCATGTCAGTTGTAAGTAAGAGAAGAGAACACTTTCCATATATCTTTATTCTTGTGTAGGCGATTAACCCTCTGGACGTGGTCTGGAAACAAGGATACAACTTAGAGTAAAAAGAAATAATCAATTATATATATTAAAGAACTAAACAAAACAGGGCTGCACTAAAAAGAGTTGTCTTCAAACTATTATATTTTACTGGAAGGTATTTATTCACATGTAATTCCTAAAAAAGAAAAGCTGGTGTATTTCAGTTCCGTGAAGCAACGAAGCAGGTCAAATGAACTCGGGAATATTCTGGGATTCTCAGGCCATATATTTAAATGTAAGCATTAAATTGAGACACCTTAGTCATCGTGTAGGTAAATCAGTGTTGCACTAGGATATACTCTTGAATAAAACAGGCAAATAGTCGAGAGGAAAACAATTTAGAGTTTTGCTACAGGATGACGAAATGTGGAACAAATACACCTTTCTGAATTAATGTATCAATATCACCAAGGATAAAAGCTGACACTTAAGAAAGAAACAGGAAAAGAGCTTTATTCCATTCAGGTATACATGAAATATACAATGGATATTGAATTTTTAATGTTTACATCTTGAAACGAGTGATCACTCTTGCAGCGAATGTTGCCGTCCATCTTGTGACTTGAGGTACAGGCTCGCAGGAACACGTTGCGATGATCTGGAAGTTTGTAGAAAATAGTAATTTCAAGTCAAGTCAGTCAGTCAGCCTAACTTGTCCCAGTGTCACAAGCAGAGAAAATTCTGACCAGCTTGGTCGAATGGTGAGCGAATCTGCTTGCGCGCGGAAAGACCCGGGTTCGAATCCCGCTGCCGACATGGTTGACGCGGCTAGAAATACAGCATGGGACTTGGGTAAACAACCGAATAATTATCGAAGTAATTATTAGACCCAAGAATGGGCCAGAAGGTTCGTTCCTATAGCCTCATTCTATTCTATTGTATTGAAGACGAGTTGGGATTCGAACTTTGGAATATATGAACGAGACTAGACTTATGGGCAATACAAGCAAATGTTAGCGAGTAACTTTCAGGTGTTTCTACTTGAAATAAAGTGGTTAAAAATAAGCGAAAAGTGTTCTGAAAAAAAAACATTAAAAACATATAGGCCACCCATGGGCTAAAAATTGTTTCATGAACTAATTTGACTTTTTTAACCTAAACAATTTGAATGAACTTAATGGAGTCTTCAGCGACAACGTTCGAAATGGAGGAGGTGACTTGGAATAGGCTCTGTCACGGTTGACTAATCGAAGATAATTGAATCGGTCGTAATGAGATGCTCTTCGGAAAATTCTGTGTTAATATCAAATTGAGGAACTAATATCCAAGAAAGACTTTTGGAAATTAGATGTTCAAAAATATTACTAGTTTGCATACACGTGTAACAGACACGAGTCCTTCTCATAGACTTCAACGATGTCCTTGAAAAATCTGCGAAAATGTAATTGTTCAATAAAAAATTTGAATAAAAACAAATAAAGAAGCCTACAATGTCTTATTATTTACCGGTATGAGAAATTCAACGAATTTATAGACACTGCATCAGAAAATAGAAAAGGATCAAGTAAAAGATTGTACAAAACTAGGGAATTAAATAGTAGGTAAATTGGATGCAAGTTGTGATTTAACACGATTACAAATAGATGAGACTTAGATGTTGAAAGCATGGGAACCAAAAAAATACTTGAAACATGAACGAGGAGTTCAAAATTATCTACTCTCTTATACAACTGTAAGAAATAATTGATTGATAACTTAAATGATAATACACAAGATTGTAGGACCAAAATGAATCAATTATTAAACACAATGTACTACAAGACAATGAAAGTGTAAGAAATATATATATATATATATATATATATATATA
>VCRD01000157.1:237606-263930 GCA_006783055.1 Trinorchestia longiramus
ATATATATATATATATATATATATATATATATATAATCGTGAGAAGCGTCATTCATTGGAGATGGTAAAGAGAACGAAATTAATGTGTGGAATATTTACGGGAAGTGTTTTATGAACGATTTAGTTCCAATTTTGAGAAAGGGGTTAGAATGATAATTTGTTAAATGAATAGCCTGTTTATCGTATATTGAAAAGTAACTTGCATGTCTCTGGTTGTACAAGTAAACTCTTTGAATTATTATGATTCAGTTACGAAATTTCGAGTGGTATTGTTGATGAGCATTCAAAGTTTATCAATTATATTAATTAGGAGCATTGAAGTAACTTACATTCATTAATTAATTTTGGTTGTGGTTCTTAGCTAGTCTGCTGACCCTGAGGAATGTGAGAAATATGTAGGTATATCATTGTCTTGATATTTTTTTTATTTGTGCTGAACGTGCTAAAGTCATTGTGCCCATTGTTCTTATATCTTTAGAAAACGATTATGTAGTATATAATACGCCTATTCCAATACATTTGGAAAACGATTTCACTCGGATGTTACGTTCTATAGATTGGCTTGTACCATAAATTAGTTAATGAAGTCATCCAAACATTAATGTATATCGTGATGCTGCAAAAAGAATGTCCTTCTGAAGAGTTGTGATTGAGGTCCGCGTACTACTTCATCCTCGCGCGTACCGCATCTTTGACTGGATTCCTCTCTTTGGATTGTGATGGTCACTAACCTTGGCATCTGTATTCATATTAATTTGTTTTATCAGCATTGTTTCATGCATTATTTCAGGAATGAGATGCCAATCTTTTGTGAAAGTTGTGCGGTAGGGTTTCTAGTTAATATTTTTTTTTTATAATTATACGTGTTAATATTATAGTTTCAGTTCTAACATCCGTACTTAAATACAGTATGCTCAGAGTTCAGCAAAATTTTGCTCATTGATAAGATTTGCAAGTTCATATGCGATTTTGAATATTTTATCAGAATATTTGACACCCTAACAATGAAATGTATATAACTGGTAGGACTGAACTCACATCGTAAATTCAAAAATAAGTTTCGGCATCTAAATATCAAATATTACTATTTTCTTATTGGAATGAAGGTCCTTCTAATTATTCAAAGTTAAAAGCAACTTGAAACTGACGTTTTTTCCTTTTGTACTTATTTTACATATGATATATAATGATGTTATGGTACTTCCAAATGAAATTCAAAATGTTTTTTATGATTATTTAAAGATTTTAATGAATGTGATCAGATACTATATATAAACAAGGGCGAAGTCCGATCCGTTTGCAATATTAAAACAAATTTCGTATTATTTTATTAAAATAAACAATAATGAAGGAAAATTGACAATAACTTGAAGGCTGATTTCAAAAGTGCGTCAACTGCATATACTCATATGCACAAAATGAGATTGAAATAATCGAAAATATCATAAATTAACCATCTGTATGCCATCAAGTTTACACAGGCTGTGAATTACATTTTTACTTCAGCAAAATGAGTGCATAACAACGAATTTGGTGAGTTATTTTACCGAATAATTTGCTGCTACTTGAAAGTTAAAATATTTCAATTACGTGGCTTGAATTTTGATAAAAAAATGTGCAGCATGCAAATGCTGAGCTTCTTCTGCCTTTTCAGCTGGAACATCTATCAAAAATGGCTTATTTTCAGGTTGAGGCGTTCACTTCTAGCCTATTACCGAGGCGGAATGCGCACACCTATCAGGTAAACGAGATAAAAGATGAAATCAAAATTTCAGAATATATATACCATAGTTGTCCTTTTTTCTCTTTTATGATTGAAACATAAAAAACTCTTTATATCAGCGTAAACTAATTCTTTTACGAGCAAAACAGCTTTTGACAGGCCTTGGATAAAATAAGAAACTGGAACATACAAGTTTTTAGCATATTTATGTACACGCACGTGTTTAAAGTATCAGAAAAAATTTCTTTTTCCAACATAATAGAGAGTGATATTTGTGATAATGGGGTGTATTTATCATCATTTCATAATAATTATTCATATGCAGTCCATTAAATACTCTTCCTAATAAAACTATAGGCTGGTAAAACTGCAACCTGAAAATACAAGTGGGCGATCAATACTTGTAATATACAATAAGCTCTTAGAATAAAATGTGAGCGAAAGATTAACACTTGTAATGTACTATGGGCTGCTAGAAGATCATACGAATTCACCATATTTGCTAAATGATGTTCATTAACTTGTTAGAATAATCGTTTACATTGCTGTACCTACCTACTATGGTGATACTAGGATTTTCAACAAAGTCGCCACTTGCCGTAAGATTTGAACTCGCTTTAAGATTTAAAAACCCGATTCCTTTTACTGTGGATTTATCTTGTACTCTGTGATGTATCGGTATAAAGTTGATTTATTTTTATTATTTATTTATTTCTTGTTAAAATCATTCACTTCTTATCCACTTTCAAACTTTAGCAAAGTGGCTGCTCAGACTCAATGCATTCATCGTCTACAGCAGTGGTCTTCAAACTTTTATCCACCTCGACCCCTTTTAAAAGATTTTATTTTTCTATGATCCCTTTAACTTTAGCAAAATAAAGAATAAAATATAAATATAGCAAAAAAATTCATGTTTATAAAGAAATCGGATCTACTGTTAATTATTTATCATAAAACATCGGATATTTTATGCTGAAACATTATTAAATAAATTAGAACAGTATGATCCTACATTTCGCAACCCCCTTTGAATGATCGCGCAACCCACCTGTGGATCGTGACCCACGCTTTAAAGAGCACTGCAGCATATCACAATTTAAAATGCCGCAATTTCCAGTTCTCGCGAAATTACTTTTTACCAAGAAAACTTTGGGATTCGCTTGCGCAAAATCAGCGACAATTGAGCAAAAACTGATGCGTTTTTCGTGATCTACGCACAAATATTTGCTAGTAGACACAATTTCATGGAGTTCTGTGCAATTTCGATTTTTATAAAAAATGATAAGGGTACCCCCTGACGTTTTTTTTTCAATTTTTATATAAATCATTTTTCATTATTTTGCACCCAAATGATTGGAAGCGCATTAAGAAATACATTAGATGATTTACGTATATTCTACAGCATGATATAGCTGAAGCTTTGAGGTTTCGTGGTGCTGTGGTCAGAGAGAATAATTATTGAACTTTGATTCAAAAAACAGCTTGATTCAAAACAGCCCAGATTAAATTTCACTGTTGAAACATGCCCTAGTTTTGGCTGAAGCTTAGAATACGTGTGTGCTCTAAAAAGTGAAGGCAAACTGCAAAGTGAATAATTATGTCAACTAAGTGCAATTGTATTTCGAAATTGGATGAGTATTACCGACTCATATGGGCAAAACAAAATCACTTGATAAAAATTCAATCCTGTTCCATTACGATTATTTTTATGTCATTGATTATTTCTAATGAAATAAATGTGTACACATACATTGAATAAATTCAGACATGGAACAGATATAACACGCTTATTCTGGAAATTTTTCCGAAGAAATATAGCCTATTTACGCTGTTTGATACAAGCCGTCGTGCAGTTATATATATATATATATATATATATATATATGTATATATATATAACTGCATTCATATATATATATGATGAATATATATATATAAATGATGATGAAAGAATATATATATATATATATATATATATATATATTCTTTCCAAAGTTTCGATGTACTCAGAATGATAGAGTAATAGGCTTTTCATTATTTCAAAGAGCGTAGTCATTAATTTTTGATGGTGAACATTATAATGTTCACCATCAAAAGCTATCCACAAAATTAATGACTACGCACTTTACTGAAATAATTAAAAGCATATTACTCTATCATTCTGAGTACATCCAAACCTTGGAAAGAATTAAGTTTGAGGGTATGAACGCGAATACATACGTTGGCTTAGAATGAAAGGCTGTACAGAAAATCATGGAAATTTTCTTTTATATAATTAGAGTACTGAATCTATTTATGTCACATAAATTGCATTTTAACATTCCACAAAAAAATACACTCTGATACGGTTCACCAAGTGTCAAGTTCCATGCGCACCTAATTAAACAGTTTTATATTTTATATTTTATATTATACATTTATTTAATTATATTTTATATTATACATTTATTTAATTATATTTTATATTATACATTTATTTAATTATATTTTATATTATACATTTATTTAATTATATTTTATATTATAACAGCTTCTAGCGGTATTAATACAAAGTGCACCTAAAAGTATTGGAGATTTATTGATCATACATGTATATATACAAATAACTTATTATTTTTCAATTCGTAGAGTATATTGACGCTAATTTATGTTTGTTCATAAACAGATAAATAAAACCTGATCTCACAAAAATCTATTACTTTCTAATAATGCGCTTAGCTTACATACTAATCAGATCAGTGGTATATTATGAGCAGATACTGTGAATAGCGTCACAACACCAGAAGTAGCAGCAGCTGTGGCAGCAATAAAACAAGTACAAATGGCAGCAGTGGCAGCAGTACTAACAGCTGCAGCAGCAGCAGCAGAGGTAGAAACAGCAGAAGTAGCAATAATCTGTAGTAGAAATTGTAACTACTCAGCAGCTGTACTTGCATAAGGCCATAGCAGCATCAGAAACAGCAACAGCTTCAACCATAACAACAGCGATATCAGAAGCCGCAGCAACAGCAGCAAAAAACTTAGCGTGTTTGCAGAACAGCTGAACTGCAGACACAGTTACTGCCAGCTGCTGTCACTCAACATAACGGTCTGCGGTTTAGAGACCTTCGCCTTGTCATTCAAATCACGTGTTTGTCAGACCTGCATAGCCAACACAACGTGCTCCCAACGAGAGTACAACGCGTTTAATTGCTGCATCTACGAGATAAATTGGCTTTGGCAAGTTTCATAAATAGTACGGGACACTAATATGCCACAAGTCAACTGAATCTTAATCGAACTGAAGCATAGATTCACTAAATTTGTTACAAACCGTACGCAATAGCAGATAGGACGAAGTGGAGACTGTTAAAGGAAACCGAACTTATCGTATTTAAGGAAGCAAATTTTAGGTTTAAATTGTGACTTTGACAATCGTTAAACCCGAGACTTGGATCTCAGCTGGAAGGAAGTAGCCTCTTGATTTAAGTGGGTTGGAATTAGTTCACCATTAATTTAGTTTAATTGTTAATACCACAATTGCGTAATTTTCATATATACTATAGACAACAGTCATCGAAGTATTTTTAATCGATTGAATGTTCTTATCAGCGCAGAAATCTACATAATAAGAAAATGGAAAGAGTTCGGGACCCGTAAAAATTTTCACAAGCTGGCGCACCTCGTAAAATATGTCAGAATGGAACGTTGAATACTTCAAACTTGTCAAGATGATCCTTTCCTCACTAGAGAACAATTTAAAAACCATATTCGTGGCAGCGGGACTAAGATTAGTGAAAGAACCGTCAATAATGAACTTCATCTGCGGAAGTAAAATTAAAGATCTCCGAATAAAACATCATTGTAGAAGAGAACTCATTTGGAAGATGTATTACATTTGGCCAGAGAGTTTAAAGTGAGGTGCTAATCATTTTCCAAGAATTTTTCATGGTTGGATGAAAAAAAGATTGAGCCTGTGAACCATAATGATACAATACATTTTTAGAAATGGTGCCAAACAGTTATGATCAAAATAATACCACACTTACCATAAAGAATAGGACACAAACATAATTTATTGAAGTTTTTTATCCTTCAGTGCTACCACTAGAAGATATTAATGAGAAATGAAAAGTGCCAGGTATAGCAATATCTTAGAGAACATTTTGTCAAGATCAGAGGAAAAACTTGAACTTTGATATGAATGGTAATTCCAAGAGACCTGTTCCCAAAGATAGAGCCACACGAGATTGCTTAAAAAATAATTATAACGGTGAATTACCATGCCCTCTCCAATCGTTATATTAAAATTCAATCAATTTTTTTAGAAACTTGAAAAACAGGTCCACAAACGGAGAGTGATTCATCTCTATGAACTGAAAACAGTTATCAACAAGAAATGGGTTCAGGTTCTGGAGAAATCTCACTAAGATTTAATTAAAGCATATCGGAAGCGTTTGGAGTAGAATAGAATAGAATAAGGCAATAGGAACGAGCCGTTTGGCCCATTCTTGGTTCAATACCGAAGTCCCATGCCGTGATACCGAAGTCCCATGCCGTACTACCGAAGTCCCATGCCGTAATACCGAAGTCCCATGCCGAGTAGTAGTGGCGAATAAGAGTTCTCCAACTAAATATTATGTTTATATTTTCAAGTGCCCAATACTTTATTAACCCTTAGTTTTGTTATTTATTTGTATCAGTATTGAATATACTAGAAAAATTCATCATTTTAATGCTTGGTTATGTCTGTTTTTTGCAGTTTTTATTTTGTGAAAGCTTTGTTATTGTATCATGTATGAAAATACCTTCAAATAAAATTGCAAAATTGAGCAAATGTTTGTTTCCCCTCACTCAAAGTTCTCCTGTAGACCTCTGGTATCAAAGTCCCTATGTGTGCATTGAAATCATCATAAAATGACTGCTCATTTAGTAACTATGTATATAATATATTTTGAAATACAAATCGTTTAACTTCATCTGCGTATTTATCGCTCTTCAACTTTCCCATTGGTGTTGCAATCAGGGAGTCTAATACAATAATTGTCTGTTGTTGGGGGACCTCTTAGTAAGTTGGTTATTTTTTGTTAGTGAATTATAAATCTATTATAATACAACCATCATTGTATTTTAGGAATAACGGAGATGATGACCTCTAACTTTTTTACATATAATAACACAACCGTCAAACCCTAGGTAATCGTAGGTGAGTTTTACGGTCGTATTATTAACAAAAAATAGTGCAGTGGCAACAGCATTCACTTTGTGAAATATGCATGGTAGCAATTTTCTTAAAAACGTCTTAATGATCGCTGTCACACACCCCGTGGAATACCCATTTACATATTCACAAATTTCATTTGCCGACACCAACCCACCTTTACACTTTACAAAACGTCTACAGTATGACTATTCTGCATGAAAATTATGGGTATCAGTTTCGTATATCTGTCTGAGGAGTTATAGCACATCGACCACCCAGTGCCAAGGCTCGGGTAAACGTAAAAGTAAATATTCTTCAACGCACACCGGCGACAATTGCTTCCTGACATGTCCCGTGGCATAGCAGAAAATATAGAAAATACACCAGCGTCTTGACGCGCAGGCTTAGTGAATCTGAGTTTCTTCTGTGTGCTCATAGAAACATGAGATCCTGCTGATGACTTGAAGTTCCTAGGTTCATTAGCTTTGAATGCGAAATATTATATGAAATGGTGCGTTGAAATGAGGTTCTCGGCCGTGTAACAGAAGGGCCTTCTTCGCATCTCCGGGTAATGTAGCTCACCCTAACTGAAGCTGTATAAGTTTTTGAAATTCAGTAATATGTCATATCTGCTTTGCATTGAAAAAATTGTTTTAATCATAATAGTGTGTGTGATTATTAGTACAGACCGCATAGTTTTTTACAGTATTTCTTGTTTTACTCAAGTTTAAGTTGTAGTGTATCACATACTATAAGTAGAATCCTATTCAATCAGAATTTCAAGAAAACTTTTGTTGTCGTCTATGTCTTCACAGTTAGAGGAATGTGGCTTCAAGATGCAAATGATCTATTATTGGAGAGCATAAATTGAGTGGTTATCAGAAAACGAGAAGAGTTGAGACTGAAGCTAACCAAATTAGTATCTATTATAAATCCTTCAGTTACATGCAGCACAAAGACCTCATAACACTAACTTTAATTTACCTATCTTGAGGCGGTTCAGATTATGCTTTGAATTTGATAGAGATGGGACAGAGATGTTTTTCCATAGAATGATATTGCTATACGTATTTTAATTGTAAGATTTTTTCAGAGTGTGATTCTGGAAGATGTCGAAAACAATGCCATTGAGAAGAAGACATATTCGAAGTATGTTGATGAGATGTAGATATCCTCACAGCATGTGCGAGTGTTATACATTTCAGTGAAGACAAAATGACGCATGTTTCCATATTCCACTCTTAAGATTGTGTTCAGTAGTAGAACAATTGTTCTACTACTGAACACAATTGTCACTATGCTGTCACATCATGTCTTCGCTGCGACTCAAACAAACTCCGAGAGAGAAAGTGTTGCATTTTAATTTTGCTGAAGGTTTTTGATAGCACAATGTAAATCCAAGAGAACAAGTTGCAAACATTAAGATGGGTTGTAGCTTATAATTCAATTCAATACCAATGGCTTCTGAAGGCTTTTGAAGGTTTCTGAAGTACTTTTCAGGTGAATTAGGATCTGTCACGCATAACGTTGAAAGAAATCACTGTACAAATAATTCATTCTTATTTTAACTTCGTTCGCAACAGGTACAGTAAGAATTGTGTAATTATCAGCATAACATGCTGCACTCCTCTGCATTTAGTATAACTTACCAAATACAAATCTACAAAGAAAGGTTCTGGAAGAAGCCTTACTTGATACAAAAGTTTGTTTTAGAATACCCGATAGACACGTATGTCTGAACTACCCTGATGGATTTCCGAATTAATAAAGTTGCTTGCCAACGTCAGCACTCAACTATACCGATAATAAAGAGAAATGTTGAAATTGAGATCTAATCTAATTGAGATCCTTTTCCAGTTCGGGTTCAAAGAAGTCATGTAAAGAAGCTCATTAAAGAACAATATTAATGAATTTCTGAAGAATTTCTTTGTAATGAAAGAAAATGATGGCGTTGCATACATATTTTGTAATGCCATGCCAAAAATAATTCCTAAGCAAGATCTTACACGAAATGATATATTGAGTTATCACACTTCTCAGAAATACTTGTGCCTACAATTTTCTTGAGCTTCGGAGAAGTAAGTGTCTTCTAAGGGCGAGATAGAGATCCTCACACACTTTTTCCGATACGCTGTCAATGATTCCATGCTTTAGACTGTGACTCCGCAATTTCATTTTAGAAACCATTTCCTTGAAGTTTCTAAAAAATATTTGCAGAAAGAGTTTCCGAAGTAGGTGACAAGCGTCATGCTCTTCTTGCAGAGTGTAGGAGCGGTTCCAGATATCCAGCCTTCGAATGACTCTCCAGTCCGCGGAACCGGCAGCAGTTGTACAGGAGCGGTGGCTGCGTTTGGAAGGCTAGTGGTGAGGGCAGATCATCCAGACTCGCATTCTTTTGTTTGGATTCAGACGGGTAACGATAATTCAGCAATGAACTGTTGTTCTCCACCGAAATCCGTTTTGGTGACATCTGAACCATGTATTGAATTGATCCCAAATGACTTAGTCTTTTCTCGTTAGATATTTCCACAATGGGCACGAAACCGTTATGTTTAGCCTTGTGGGTTTACATAAGTGACAAGAATGGTTCTAAGTACGATTACCTCCGGACTTTCTTATTTCTACTGATATTAGCGTTAGCTAGGAATGCTAAAATACCTCTTCTCTGCGATGTTAACACTTTGATCCTGAAACAAAAGAACCTCATGCAGGAATTGTTTGGTCAATTGGAATCTCAAGAAAAATGAGTCAATTTAGCCATAGTGATCCGTTATGTCTGCAGTTACATGTGCAAAAATAAGGGTGCAACTTGAAGCTTCGTTAATTTTACTTCTCATATAATTCATATAGCTTTCATTAAAAAAAAGTCGTTTACCTGTTTTCGATAAAAATTTAGCTAAAGGCTGTATTCCAACATGGGAACTGAAAACAAATATAGCTGAAACAAATATACTCAAAGCAAATATAACTGAAAACAAATATACTCGTACTATTCACGCTGCTGTTGGTAGAAATTGATCAGTAACTGTTGATCACTGATTTTATTTTGTAAGACACGAAGTACTTTTATAATTCTTTGCTCTTATAACAATCTTTATTTCCAATCAAGTACACAGTACATAGACATTTAGTACATTGGTTTTTAAATTCTTAAGGTTAACATTCTTAGAGTAAGGATGATGGTGAGCTCCATGCGACGATCCTGGGATGTGTGCGATGATCCATGGGCGAGGTCTTAATTGCTGAGGTCTTACCGATAAGTGCGAGCTCACGGCGTGAAACGAGAAACAGCTCGTATTCATTGCCGGGTTTCGAACTCGCACGCAGTCTTTCTGCACAAGCAGAGACCCGATACAGAACACGGGCCGCATACCACTTGACCACGGTGGCTGCGTCGTATAGACTTCGCCCTACATATAAGCATGAGATATAAGAATATCTAGGGATTGATTTTATTTCCTCCCTTGCATATTTGTGATTTATTTGTCATGTTTAGCATGTAACTTCACTCCTGATGTTTAATGAAGGTATTTAGCAAATTCCACAATGCACTACATCAATTTTTTCTTTCCGTAACAGTGATCTTAACTCGCTTACTTTGTGGACTTGAACTCGTCTTCTGAAGTGGAAAAGAGCACAGAAACAATCAACAAATATAACAAGCTCAATTTTTTCTAAGTAACTGTACGAAGCATTAAGTAAACACTGAGTAAACCGGATGTGCTAAGCTAGCTAAGTCGTCAGTTTATGACTACTCATTCAACAACTTAGGTAGGTCAAACGCATCTATCACAAAATGAAACTTGAGGAGCAATCGAACTTAGGAGCTTGTTTCATACGAATATATTTAGAATTTTTATACTTTCTAGGCAGAATTCATCAAATTTATATTTTTAAATATCAGACATGAAGAAGGAATGAATCAAGTTGATGTTAATGAAGGACTGGTTATTTTAGGATTTTTAAAGCGTTCGCTCCTCAAATAGTTATCAAAACATATAATGAATGGCAGTATAATGAAGGATAGAAGGGTTCAATGAGACTGGAGGAGAAAACCAGGCCATGAAAGTGGTTCTTAAAATTTTCTTAACCCTTAAACCCTACTTAATACCAGCGTTTAAATAAGGCAAAGAACTTTCAGTTAAAACTGTCAAAAAATACCACGGTGTGAGTTGGAACCGAATGAGAGTTCATAGCGTCAAGTCCTGAAGAAACCGTTTTGATATATCCCTTTGTAAAGAAACGATGAGCCAAATGTCTAACCATCTTCAAATGTCTGTAGTGAGTTGATTTTTTAATTTATCTTAAAAGTAAAAAAGTTTGATATAAAACCGCTATGTAATCAACTGAAGGATTATATTGAATGTCGTAGTAGGTACTGCGGAGGCCGATGATTGGCTCGAACCTAAGGAAGTTCCTGGTGATGGATCATTGAAGGAAAACCCCGTGGCATCCAGAAAATCAGGCGTGTCATTTTGCACAGAAAATTCCATCATTGAACTTCAAGAGTTGTCACCGTTAACTTCGGTTAAGAAGCACGTCAGAAACAAATTTTGGTAGTTTGAGTGAGATTCTATATGTTCGCACAAAGTTAAAATTTCAAGGTGAGCTGGAAAATTTTCTTCCTTCATCTCGAAGGAATAGATCTCGTCTGTTCCATACCTATGGCTTCTGAAGAACTGCATCTGGTCTGTCAGAGTAAACTAAATTTTAGACAAGCCTTCATCCAAGTAAAATTTGCGATCCCAAAGTCCTTACGAAGTTATATGTTCGCGCGTACCGTGTGTAGTTCTCAAAAAGTTCCAGACTCCCAGGACATCTAAATTGAATAAAAATGAATGTAATCAGAGAATGGACGTCTGCCCTTTGTTTATTGCTGGTACCGTAATTACTATTCGAGTTTGACAGAAGAATACAAGATCTGGGAAACATTTTTAGTTTGAAAAGCCTATTGTTTCTGAATACCCTATTGATGAACAAACATTGTGCTTAGATAAAGTCTCCATAAGATTTAATGTAACTCCTCCATCTCTATGAACAGATTTCATCAGAAATTCCTGTGACCGTAACAGTTGAATACCTCGGAGCACGAGATGAATATTTCATAGGACATATGACTGCTGTGTCATGTATTTGCCAGCAGTTGTAATTTTTTATACTATTTAATGCAGGTAAACAAGTCTACTCGACATTATATGACGCCTTTTTTTCACATGTTCTCGTTAAAATTCGCACCACAGCAAAAATGTTCGCTTCAAAAATGTAGAGCGAGAGTCTAATCTTTCCATTTGTTTCAAAACTGCAAGTTCACACGCCAATACTTTCTGAGAATAATTAATAATTAGTTTCTTCATTATTTCTACCTAATATCAGCATCATAGTTACCGAACACACACAGTAATCTTAAATCTCATCAGAAAAAGGCATGACAAATCAATTACTTATGAGTTGTAAACTTAAGTCAATGTAGAATGAACTGACAAATACACTTCAAAATGTAAACTGTTTTTTCAAATTTGCTCTACAAATTCTGACTTAATTGTAAATCTCAAGGAGTAAAAAAATTCACGTAACTCCTATATCTAATAAGAGAAGTGTCTACCTCCAATTGAAAGCTAGCTTTTAATGTCAGCTTTAACGTTGCGCGTAGAGCTTTTTTCATTATACAAAATGAGCTTTTAAAAGCTGCTGCATTATGCTGGCTTGAAGTATTCGATGATATTTATAAAGCGAAAACATCATTTAACACGTTGAGTGCGATACGACCCGCCGGTGGGTCGCTCAGGTTAGGTTCTATAATTTTTTCAAGGCTTTCTAGTGACTGTGTGTACAAAGTAAAGATTTGCACCAGCTAGGCAATCGCAGGCAACGTGTTAACGTACACAATTTTTATTTGTATTAAAGTGAAAGTACATTTGGTGCAAACGATATCCACGTCGTTCGTAATATATGTTATAATTCCCTGTAAAATTTCATCTGAACTCACACCCTACTGTAAAGAATAACGATTACTATTACAGGAAAAAACATCCGTGTAGAATGTACTGTAATAAGTAGGTTGAAAGAAACTATGTATACGTAATAAAGTACACGTAATAAATAGCACGGCTAACTCACATAGTATGCCATTAGTAAAAATATCTTGGCCATACTTGAATTATTTAAATAAAATTTGTTTTCAAATTCACCTTCAATTATTTTTCTACTACTTCGTATTTAAAAAAAATCTGTGACAAATAATTGAAGGACTTTTCATTATCCAACAAACGTAAAATTCACGGATAAATTTTCTCATCGACGGTACGCAAGTTAAAAACGTCTCTGTTTTCACTCCTTGTCTTTCATCGTCACTTCCATAAGCACTGAAGCGTCCACAGAATTTTAAAATAGCCAGCGACTTCCGCTACGGGCTGCATATCACAGCGCTAGTACTGTGAAATATAGGTTACGACACCAGACTTTCTTGCACGCAAATGTTCCTCAGTATTATTGCTGGGTTGTCAGAATTGAAGTTTCTTCGAAAGCTAACATTTCGTACAGTTAATTGTCGTTAATAATTTCTGCTATTTCCTTTGACATTCCTCCTCGGAGCTCTTTCTAGGAGAAAGTGAACGGAAGTTTCACAGGTAAAATGTACGAAAATAAATGTTTTCTATGGCCCATAAATATTGAAACTAGACTCTGTATATGAGGAAAGTTCTTTCTCGTACCAGAAAGTTTCACACACAGAGGTGTGATTGTGTCTTGCTTTAGAAAAGCGTCTTTCTGAAAGCCGACGGGTACCAACGGTAAGGTTTAAATCTTTGTTGTCTAAGAGCCATCATCATGACAAGCTTTCCCCTACCCTGGAATTTGCAAGTCATAGTTAGCTAACGTTTCGCAAAATCTTGTTTGTTTAATAGATTAAACCGTTGTGGGGCAAAACTAGTGGGTCAGAACTATATGCAATTTTATGATAATATTAGGAATCTCAAAGGAATATCTGCAGCTCTCAGTTGAAGATTTGTTTCACATAATTCAATCGTACCTTTTATCGAAGAAATAATAATCATTATATTCTCTTTGAAGTATATTTTTTTCGAGCAATTCGTGTATATCTGTGAAACGCGCTGTACACATAACAGCTTTTCTGCTACAAGTTTGTACAACTATGAGTAACGTTATACGAGGATTTTTATTCATCTAGGAATATTTTTCATCATATTAATAATGATTTGAATTAAGTATTTTAGGATTTTGTGGATAAAGCTAGGTTGTGCCAGATTTCTTCTTTCATTCACGTCATTTTTGTTGTTGAAACTTCTATTACGACTTTCGGAACTAAGATGCACTTATCGCCCAGCTAAAGGATTGAAGAAATGACGGAGCCATGCGTTAACATTTAGTTACTGGTGTTTTGGAACACGAGATCGGAAGAAAATACTTGTGCAATTATTTACTTGTAATTAATAAGCACAAAGTATCCCAGAACATGGGAGACAAATTTTCAATTGAAGGTGGTCGCTAAAATCTAATCACTTTTTCTCACTAATGAAAATTTATTCTACACATTTCAGTGCTTCAATTGTAAAGTATCAGGTTGATTCAGATTTAGCATTTAAATTTCTTCGCACATTTTAGTTGAAGGGCAAGCCCTGAGTAATTGATACATTTTCACATTTATATACTTAGTCAGATAAATTATAAATGAAGTTTTCAGTAATGTTATGCCTTAAAGTGCTCATCTTTGCCATCACATGGATGCACCCAGCCACGGCAGGCATATGCCCATCATACCCCATTATACGGGACTTCGACTTCAGCAAGGTTTGTTATGGACTTGTTCATATGATAAGCGATCAAAATTCTTGCTTTTGATTGGTTTTACTTTAACTTCACGTTTTTCCACTTTTATTTACGGTTATTGATTGAGAACAAGAGCGCACTGTCGAATGGGAATCATAGGTATGCATAAGTAAGGGCTGCCATCAATGCATGGATTAAAGAACTGGAATATGAGGTAGAAGGTGCGGCAACATGACTTCCTTTTTTCAAAGAGTTTTGCTTTAAAAAAAAAAGAGTTGTGTTGTCGCATCTTGTATTAGGTGCTTCTCTCATTGCTCAGGAATTTTGGAATTCCATTGAGCTATATGGATGAGTCTAAATTCAACTAGCAACTAGAAATCTTTCTTTACGTCTCGTGCTGTATGGACTAACAATGATCGATACTTGGATTATGACCTCTGGAGAAAATAAGCACAATTAATACCTGGATATGCGGCTCCTGCAACTAATAAACTCAAACTGTACTAACTGTACGCATGCTACTTACTGCATCTCTCACACGGTGACACCGAGTGTTTAGGTGCAAAATAACATTATTAATATAATGTTGATATAAAATTGAATACAAGCTCACTAATTTAGTTACACACTGAAAATATAATAAAATTGCCATTCATTAAAAATGTAAATAGTCAGTTTGAGAGTAGTGATAAGAATCATGAGGTAATAGAGTAACAAAAACATCTTCAGATGTGCCTTGCTTATACAGTGGTACCTCAACATACGTGTGTCTTAACTTACGAATTATTTAACATACGAATGGTCATTTGGTTCAGATTTCTGCCCATATGCTGAACCAAACAACATTTGTATGTTGGGTGGAAATCTGAACCAAATGACCATTCGTATATTAACACGTTTGTTGCTATGCGACCCACCGGTGGGTCACTTAGGTTAGGTTCTGTAATTTTTTCCAAGTCTTTTAGTGATTATGTGTACAAAGTAAAGATTTGCACCGGCTAGGCAATCGCAACAAACGTGTTAAATAATTCGTAAGTTAGGACACTCGTATGTCGAGATACCACTGCAATGGGCCAAGTGTAATAAATATCTCATTTACAGTACACGGGACTGTGGTACCATCAGGACAAACAACAGACCAGCTGGGGGTCTCCAGGTCGCTGCTGGCAGTCTATTTATGTTCGCGATGGCAAGTCTGGAGAATACAGGATGAAACTCCGCTACCAGAACACCATGTGAGAGTTTTCGATGCTGTAATAATGTTTAGCTGGGCTTGCTAGGCTAGGGAGATTCCTGTAGAACGTAGGCTCACTAACAATACTATTGGATCAAACAAAATAACAGTTGAGCGTTTGATAGTTGTAATGGCTGTAAGCTACTGATTTTAAGCACTGTTGAATAAAATGCAGGAATGTTCGTTTATGGAATGAAACGCAGGAATTTTTGTTTATGAACTCGACAATAGTTGAATAAGACAGTATGAAAGTGTAGGCCTCCACATAGTGTACTGAAATAATGAATTGTGAGTGAGTATTATAATTATAGGTTAGATGATAAGCTACATTCTACACCAAACGAATTTCGTTGTGCGCCATTTTATTTGTTCATCTTTTCGAACTTAGAATGAATCTCTACAACCTTTATATACTCGTCGCTTGATAGAAAATAGCGGAGTATGAAGCAAATGTGTAATTATAAGGGTTAAATAAATTTAAAAATTTTCAAGTCAGGCTTTGTAAAAACTTTAGGTTTTTCGAGGTCAGATCTTTACTGAATATTTTATCGATTTATCAGAAAGGAGTATCCGTGACATTTTCTTTTCATCTTTTTTAGACTAATAAGTGACTTTGAGTGATCAGGCAACAATTATAAAATGGTAGCATTGATCGATACTACTTCAAGATGCATTTGGAAGGAAAGAAAACGAGAGCAATCTCACAGCATGTAAAAATAGACACAAAGTTGTTAAAGGTGAATAAGTTACTTCACTGATTGGACTAATGCAGTAAAATACGTAAACACTGAACTAAAGAGGAGACGATTTCGTCTGCATGGTATCGAAGTTCAACACATCAACAATATTGTACAAGGAGATAAAAGCGGTACAGGGAGAAATAAAAAGCGGTACAGGGAGATAAAAAGTGGTACAGAGAGATAAAAAGTGGTACAGAGAGATAAAAAGTGGTACAGGTAGATAAAAAACGGCACAGGGAGATAAAAAGTGCCACAGGGAGATAAAAAGTGGTACAGGGAGAGATGAAAAACGCTACATGGAGGTAAAAAGCGGTACACGGAGATAAAAAGTGGTACAGGGAGATGAAAAGCAGTACAGGGAGATAAAAAGTGGTACAGGGCGATATAAAATGTCACAGGGCGATCTAATCTTTAAGAGAGAGTATGAAGTAAGGGATGGCCGCTACAGGGCCGAGGGACAGTGATCTGATTAGGCTGCCTTCGATGATCTGAAAGTATATAATTCTTATATACTAAGGATTATATTCTTACTAGGAAGAGTAATCCCAGTTGTACGTGCAGGAACAGTATTAACATTAAACGATATACACGGTAGAACTTGATGATACACTGCAATGGAAGAGGTCTATTCTTTTAAGTTATTCTATTGAAAATGTAAATATATGTATATATAAAATGTATATATGTATATATAAATGTATATATGTAAATATATATATGTAAATATGTATAAATATATATATATATATAAAAATATATATATAAAAAATATATATAAATATATATATGTAAATTTGTATATGTAAATGTATATATGTATATATATTGTAAATATATGTATGCTATGATATTGAAAAATCAAATCAAACGCATAAATAACTGAATCGTGTGTTCCGGGACAATTATGAGGATCACAGCGCAGATGATTAGTAATCCAACTTATAAAATTAACAGGCATGAAAATTGCAAAAATGATACAGATCGTTCAAGGGATTTGTTGACCAATATTATTGCCTTTACCAGTGGTTTCACATTCAAAAATTATTGCAATGCTCGTTAATACAGACATGTTATGCTTATTAGTTAATAGAGTGAGGGAAAATACGGTTGTTTATTAGTTTTTGTCTCTAAATCGCCTTATTCACCAATCATAGTGAATTGAAATTGAAAGTCCCACATAGATTTAATTAATATTTAGTGAGTGATAGAATAACTGACTTAATGGACTACTCCTCTAATGTGCTTCTGGCTATTTCATGACTTGTAAATAGTTTTTAATTTACAGTCAATCCTTTTGTTATTCAAGGTTAAAGCGTAATTTATGAACTCTAATTGACACTTTGAGACTTAAAAAAAGTGGATAAAATCACAGTTAGGTCAGTAACAGGTGACTTAATAGACGGCCGAGAAAATGTTCTCACTTGCAGTGCAATCAAATGTTTGAACTTTGTATTCAAACCGCAAGAACTCATGAGGAGGTGAGGAATTCAGGTAACAATTTATGATAGTATTCTGAAGAAATTCGAAGTTTTTGTGCACGTAAACATGAAATTCTGAAGTTTCTATATGAGTTATTATTAGTTTAATTGACTTTTATTCGTTGTTGGCTTTCAGAACAGGACGATCAGGTCTTCTTGAGTCGACACTGACACTTCAAGGTCCAAGAAAACCATCTGTTATCAAGTATTCCATACCTTACACATGTGAGTCTCTTCGTGCCTATTCATGTTTCACTGTTTTCATTCTCAAAAACCTAAGAAAGGGTAGATTTAGAGTCACATCAATTTCAATAAAAAGGCCTGTTTCGAAAAATTACGTTCGAAGTCCAGAATCTTATTTATCTTATTTATTTATTCCAGAATCTTATTTATGCTAAAGAGGTACTTATTTTAAAAAGGTTGAATGATATCTTATATATCATTCGTCAGCACTAGGTACTATGATCACAGACTAGGTAATAGTATCAGGGTTAAAACAATGCATCGAAAGTTGAAACTGATTTCTTTCACAATTTTTTCACAGTCATGACTGATGAGTTCCAGATCTTGGCCACTGACTATGACTCATACTCGATTGAGTATCAGTGTCACACAAACAGCATTCTGCCTAAAACGGGTGAGTAAGAACATGTACTATGATTCTTATACGTTTAGAAAAAAAGGTGGGCGCATAAAAGGTTAACGCTTTGCTGGGATTCGCTGTTCTGGCGAAACAATTCATAGCGGTAAAGAGATGGATCAAGAGTCCGCTTGGGTCAATTGATCCAAAATCCACAGACCAAGATTTGTTATGGTTCCCCACAACACGTCTGCGAACTCGATTCGATTTGCAGCTAACTTTATCTGTAGGGTGCCCACCCAAACGCTGGAAAATATCTTTGTGTTAAGCCACCTCTGCCTCCATAGAAAATTTCAAAATAAAAGCAACAAGCGCAACAAAAATTAATGTCTTAATATACAGTGGAAAGTCTTTGACGGACGTACAGATCTCATGCTTAGCATTTAAAAGTACTCAAGAATTTTTTATTGTTTGAAAACATTTTCTACTAATTTTCATATTTAATGTTGCAATAGAATGTATCATATTAAGGATATGATATTTAGTCCAAATTTCTTTATCACTAAGTTCCTAAAATAATTTGGAGAATAACTTGGCTAAATTTCAAGGCCCATTAGGTGCACGAGCAGTAGGGATACATCCATATCTGCCCTAACCATTACCAGCAAATGATACAATATAATACCAGCAAATGATACAGTATAATACCAGCAAATAATACAGTATAATATCAGCAAATGATACAGTATAATATCAGCAAATAATACAGAATAATATCAGCAAATAATACAGTATTCGAAACATTTCTTCGCCAGAGAACGTATTTCTGCTGACACGCGATAAAACTCCCCGTGCTGAAGTGCTACAGAAAGCCTACTCCATCATGCACCGCTATGGGATCGACCTGAGGAAGTTGGAGCGTGTGGACCAGACGTGTGGGGGACTCAGTCTCGAAGGTGTCCTTCGTCCGGAGGAAATGATAGCCGTCCAACCGTGGGGAGATCCTGTCAGGGAAACTCTTCCTCTTCTGGAGCAGAACAAAGGAGTCGTCTATATGGGCGGAAATCAGGTCAGTGGCTTCAGAAATGTTGTAGAGCGGGAAAGAAATAGCGGGTTCGAGTAGTATGGTTCTGTGGGATCTCGTACGTATAACTTGTCTTTTTTTAAAGATTGTCTAGCATGAAAATGAATGTTTCTCTTGGTAACACTAATTTAAGTGCTCAGGGTTGAAAGGACGTCCTTGAATTTCAGGGCTTTTACTCGCATCATACAGTTACATGAAGCTGGTTTCGATGCATGGAAGTACGTTGTACTAAAAGCAGATAACTAAAGCGCTTGCAATGCTGGAACGCGTCGCCGTTTACTGACAGGATTTGTGACTTGTGGAGGTCGAATAAGAATCCCTAAATTACATATTGTCACGACTTTTCATACATGAAACATTGAAAAATATACCAGACATTTTCTTTTAGGGCGGTCAATTTGTTAAATTTTCATTCCTAAGTGGTAATTTTGTTGAACTGTTGAGGTGTACGACGCGGGAACGGTCGAGGCGGTCAGAAGGAGGGACCAACACGTGTCGGCATCTCACATCAGCAGCCCGCTGAGAAGACGGTCAGTTATTAATTAGTTTGTAAAAATGTTTTGCTACTTCCTGTTAACACGTTTCCTGCAATTGAACAGGGTGCGACAACATAATTTCCTTATTTTGAAAGGAACTTTCGTTTGAAAAATGGAAGTTGAGTTGCCGGACCCTGTATAACCGGTGCAAATCTGTACTTTGTATACATGGGCGCCAGAAAGTTCTGTAAAATTTACGTCTAACCTAAGGGGTCCACCGGTGGATTCCTTATCAGGAAATGTGTTAACGAAATGTCACTCAACAAGCAGAGAGGCAGACAGGCAATCAAAGACTTTTTAAATATTTTACAGGGTTCGACAACATAACTTCCTTTTATCATGACTTTTTGAAACGTAGAAAAGGAAGTTATGTTGCTGCTTCCGGTGTGAGCAGCCCATTGCCCAGCAGACGAAAAAATGCAATGTAATCACATTAAGTGTGCCTCTAAATTAGGGTTCTCCATACTCGGGTTATGGGCCAGTAAAGATAAAGAAACTAATGGAATAATGTACGAATTATTTCCAAGTTTTAGTAATTATTTTGTACATTCTCTTTTGTTAATCGAAATATGACGCATTTGAAGGCTGTTAGCTTGCACCATCCGAAGTTAATTTGAGGACTAGTTTTCAGCGGTATAATGATTAAACATCTCACTTTGGTTCAATTGATTTCTCCTCCTACAGGAGACAGCAGCCCATGCGGTGGAGTGATGACGCCCAGCGCCGCGTCTCACTCGGCCAGAGCCTGGCCACGCGTCTCTGGCACGTCCTCCACACGCCTTTCAAATAAAGACGAGCTCACAACATGCATCGATGTGGTGGTTCTTGAACGTGGTGCTCGTAACGATACAATTCAGCCCCTTGCTTAGTAGTTAAAGATTTAATGATTTTGTTTAGTTGGTCAGGATGCAGTACTTCAGTTTAGTTGGTCAGGACGCAGTACTTCAGTTTAGTTGGTCTGGATGAAATACTTCAGTTTAGTTGGTCAGGACGCAGTACTTCAGTTTAGTTGGTCAGGACGCAGTACTTCAGTTTAGTTGGTTAGGACGCAGTACTTCAGTTTAGTTGGTCTGGAAGAAATACTTCAGTTTAGTTGGTCAGGACGCAGTACTTCCGTTTAGTTGGTCAGGACGCAGTACTTCAGTTTAGTTGGTCAGGACGCAGTACTTCAGTTTAGTTGGTCAGGACGCAGTACTTCAGTTTAGTTGGTTAGGATGCAATACCTTTTAGTTGATCAAGACGCAATACCTTTTTTTGGTAGGTCAGGACGAAACAGTTGCTTAGGTCAGCACACTATAATGAAAGAACTAAATTGTGGTCATGAGACTCATGATGCTGGATGCTAGAACAAGCAAATAATTTTATGATAGCTTTGACTTCCTAATTCCAATTTTTGAGACGAATGGGTTATATGTGTAGTATTCTGTATTAAATCGTTTGGTGTTTTGAAGAAGTAATTCAAAACAAGAATCTCTTCTTAGTGCATTATGAGACGATTCCGAGTGCATTATGTGGTGCACGTGATTCCAGTGTAACTTCTTTCAGCTTTACGAAAAGGCTTTTGTACCATTTAGTATTTTAAATTTACCATCATGGCCTGAAAAATAATGACATTCAAGCTTGTGAAGAATCTAATTGAAAATTTGTATAAAGAAAAGTTACTCTTGTCATTGTCTCGTTTTAGTTACGTGACAAAATAATTGAATACCATAAAATGATGGCATTGAAATATGATGGTTTTTGCTGAACTTTCGAGTTTTTCCCCGGAACCTGATTTAGTATTAATATATAGTATATTAGGAGCATTGAAGGGTGTGCGAGTTACTAAATATCCACTAGTGATTGAGGGAAGACCAACGCAGTAAGCACTGATATACAGTACAACATATGGAAAAATAGCGGAAAGATAAGCGAATCGTGTATAATGACATTTGCGAGTATTTTTCAGTTTGCTCTAAACTATTGTCCGGGGAATGTAAAAAATCGGCGAATCCAACGTAACAAATACACTGGGATGAGAGACAATGCACGTTTGAGTTTGATATATGGGTGTACACACGGGTGATCCTCTTTCTCATGAATTCAAATAGTCCTGGAGATTTCAAATGTTTTTGTGGTAAAAACCATTAAAACGATCAGATATTTATTCGAACAGCGCTGGCAAGACATTTATTAGCCTGGAGGCTTCGGTGTATGACAAAGGCTATGGCGAAAGACTACGTATAAAATTTATCAGCTAAAAAATATAGAATTGAAATACGGGTAGCTTTGAATGAAGATAAGGCACACCAAAATATAGACTCACTCTGCAACGAATTGTTGTAGTCATATTAGTCTTCTCGTTAGTTTGAAGACAAGATGTCTAAAGCTGAAATGGAAACCATAACGGAACTAGTTTAGTTGAGAAGCCCAGACACGCACAGTGGAAGAGTCTCAAGCTGAGGAAATCTTTCTCCGACGTTGAAACTATTCTAAACAAATAAATGAAAAAGAGCTTTGACGCTCGAGGGAAATTTCTCATTGCTTCGAGATTGATGTACTATAAATTGACTCTTGAGCGCTGGACATGGGTATAGACATCATTAGCCTCGGGCTAACTATACCCATGTTCAGTACTCGAGAGTTATAAGGAAGTAAAAAATCTTCAAGGAAAGGAACGTTTACGTTACAATCGAAGCAAATGTCAGCGACAATGAGGTGCCGATTATGGAATAAATTTTGAAAGTCTACCAACTGAACATAATGAAGATGGATACTGAACATACTGTGTTGCTCTAATACCATTTCTTTCTTATAAATCTTAACACGTTAAGTGCGGTTGCCTAGGCAGGGCAAATCTTTAATTTGTACAGTCACTAGAAATCTTTGAAGAATTACAGAACCTAACCTGAGTGACCCACCGGTGGGTCACTTAGCACTGAACACGTTGCCTCCGATTACCGATTGGTGTAAATCTTCACTTTGTACGCTTAGTCACTAGAAGGATCTGAAAAATTACAGAACCTAACCGGTACACATACGTACCACTTCGGAGTCAACGTATTAATGTGTGAATATACGAGTCTAACACGAAGCATTTCTGCTCAGGGTAGTTTGTTCATACAAGTGTCTAGTCACGAACTTTTGCCGAGGTAGCGACAGTCGAGCCATGCCCTGTGAAGAGCAGCGCACAAAATTTTCTGTTGATACGAAAAACTAACACGAAGTTGTGATCAAATTAATTGCCCTCTCAGAAGCCCATGGGAAATGAAAACTATGCATAAGAAACTTCTTTACTATTAAATTTCAGCTTGCGTAAAAAGTTCACTATCGACAAGTTCAAAGAAAATCTGCGCGCTGAGGAATTTCGATCTGTAATTAAAGGACAAATACAGTTCAAGGTTCACAACATTCGATAGCAAAGTAAAAATTGCTATGAAATTCATTTATTTTTCTTAATCTTGTTCATTAGCTTCACTAGTGGCTACAATTCGTCCATGGCTAAAACAAAACTATCTAAATATCCAAGTAAAGATCATGGTCTCTGCATAACTTGTATTAACGTCCATACGTTTCAGCGCCATTTAGTTTGCTAGAGACTACTGCATAGAACTCTCAGTTTCATAACTTTTTCTAAAACGAAAGCTTTCTGGTGGGTCATTAGAAATGGCTTGAACAGCCTATGCGTTCTGTAAATGTCATCGGCCTGGATAACTACAGTACCACTTACGCCGAACCTCAAGTACTCTTGTTCCAGGTCGACTTTGCCTTCCTTCCGTACCCAAGACAACGAGGTGACTTGCGCTTTGAAATTGTCAGACCCTGACCACTCCTCCTGATCGAAGACCGCTTCAGTTTTATCAGCTATTTGTATTAGTTCGCGGTCACTTCCTTTCTTCATGAAAAAGTAAGCGGAGCTACCTGTTGAATCTCTTTTAGTCTTAAAGTAACACTCGCCAGTAATAGTATTAGGACTCGGTAATGTCCTCATGTTTGAGTCGGATAGTTCTAGCTTGTGAACTTTCGATCCTATCACGAAAGCTACATGGTTTTCAAAATGAAAGTTAGGATGCTCGACCACGTAAGTTTTGTTGTGATAATTAACGGTGATCGATAGAGCGTTAATACGATCTTCTGGCTTTACACGAGTAGAGGCAGGAGCCCCACAACATGGGTAGTCGCACCCGTCGACAGATACCTGCACAAAAGTACTTGGCAAATACGTGAATTCCATACAAAAAGGGTAAAATCTATTTGATGTATGAAGCAACAAAATTACCGTGTGCTTTTCATCCAATTTACTTTGCGGCACAGCACCATGGATGTCTAAATAATTTGCAGCTACCCTCATATTGGGTTGTTCGTTCAAAGAGCAGTCTCGGCAAGTTAATGGTGAAATAAGCTTAGGTTTGGCAGGAAGAATGGCAGAAGGAAGTTGAGCTCTGTTCGGTAGAAGAGGCCAATTATATTCTCCATCATTACGGGCCTTGAAGGAGCAAGGAACAAATATATAACTAGCTTTTCTTATAATTAGATTGTGAGAGATGCCCGTAGCATTTTCACTGTGTGAAGGCAGATCTACGTATGCCAGCCGTATTATTTCTGTATGATCTTCGTCATCGTAACCACCGTGATAAAAAGGTATGGACAATTTATAGTCATAGTTTGACATGCCTCGTTGCGCTGGTTTTTCTGTATTTTTTGGATTTTTTGGGCTCCTCGACTTCTTGCAGGAATCTTCTTCGCCAGAAGGATTTTGTTCTGAAGATGCTCTCCTGTAAGAAACGATCATGGCGAGTTTATCACTGCCTCTCGTAGCCGTGGATGAAGAAGCACGTTACTTTAACAAGCAAATTTTTTTGTACCCGTTTCAGGCTGCTGAATTCTAATTATGTTAAATGTTGCTCAAATTAATCTATACGAAAGCTATTAAGAAGCATCTGAAAGGGAATAGAGATTATACATTATTTTAAGTTTTACCGAAATGCATAGAGTATTTAGTAATATATAACAAGAATCCCTTTTTATAGAATTTCATGCAAATTTCTGCATACTCGATATACAGTAGGGAATTGAAGTTGTGGTAGGGTATCCGTTAATTTAAATTAAACTTCAATATACATAAAGTAGCACCAATATTCTATGGCCGATATCGTTTGAAACTAGAGCCTAATAATACATCAATTCCAATGCTTAACTTCTGACTGGTGCCAATGACGATCAAATAGAGATCGTCTCGCTGTACTATCAAGCTTGACTTCGTGCACAGGAGCTATGGCCAACTTTCTCTGCAATACAAACATGCAATGCGCTAGTTTTAAAGCTTGCAATTTGAGGCTTCCAGTATGTTGTACTGGATTGATTAAAAAGTACAGTTTTCGACTAGGAAGTTTATATATCTACCCTCAATTTTATCGAGTGTCTGATAACATAAGATTTTGGTCTAATCTTTCAAAAATGGGTTATTTAAGGATGTTGTGAATTTACCCGAAAGCCATTCTGTGTCATTTAAATATATCGAAAGCTGTATAAATCAGTAATGCAAGCAAAGAAAATTAATGAAACAAAAAATTCAAATTTTGTCTGAGAGATTGAGGTCCTGTGTATCACATTTATAACATTTACAAGTTTATTGAAGTACGACTCGTCGTTTATTTCTTTCTATAAGCCAGATGATGCAGTTTTTAGTTCATAGAAATAGAACTTATGAACGCAGAATGACGTTCGCTTCTTAACACGTTGCCTCCGATAGCATGATTGGTGTAAAACCTCACTTTGTACGCATAGTCACTAGCAGGATCTGAAAAATTACAGAACCTAACACAAGTGGTACACATACGTACCACTTCGGAGTCAACGTGTTAAACAACAAGAATGACAATATTAAGCTTTCAACTGATTATTAACTGTAGCGATTATAGTTTTACGGAGCTTGTCTCATCTTTCAAGTTCAGAACTAACTACATCACAATACTGGAGAATTTTTTGATTTTACCCCCTACA
>VCRD01000157.1:268757-339269 GCA_006783055.1 Trinorchestia longiramus
GTACTCAGCGTGGGCGCGTACTCAGCGTGTGCGTGTACTCAGCGTGTGCGCGTACTCAGCGTGTGCGTGTACTCAGCGTGTGCGTGTACTCAGCGTGTGCGCGTACTCAGCGTGTGCGCGTACTCAGCGTGTGCGTGTACTCAGCGTCTACGTATCCCAGAGGTTAACAAAGCTCTTGTGAAAATGAACGCGGCAATTGCATTTTTTTACAATTGCATTATTTCAGTTACGTCGACGACCGAACAATTGCAATAGAATAAGGCGATGAATAGGCAACCTAAGATGATACGTTATCATTCTGATCCAGCTTTAACTTTCAATCGAATCGGTTCAAGGATATGAATTTACTGCAAGGATAATTATTTACGAAAAATTTGTTTTTTAAGATTTATTACCAAACCATTTCTACGCATACAATAAAACCGCTAATATTTTTTGTGTTCCACTGTATTTTGATAGCATGACTTCATTATTAAATACGACCACGTGGTTGATTAGTCATTCATAAGAAGGACGTTGATTCTTTGAATTAATTTTACCCAGCGAAACAAAGTACCGATTCTTTTAAACAAACTTCTAATTTCGCTCATCTTGGCAACCAGATACAAAATTTCTTAGGGAAAGTTCTGCTGCAGTCTAATTTGATCTCTGCTCACGAACTCCATTTGATCAATTACGCTTATAATAAATGTCAACTATAAACTAGTGCATAAAACATTAAGTTTTAGAATTTTTTCTAAGATAAAAACTCTGTTACCCGTCACGATGAATGGCTTGAACAGCCTGTATGTACGACAAATTGTGTCAGACTGAATAATGAAAGTGCCACTTGTTCCAAGTCTCACATCTTCCTGAAGCAAATCAACACAAACGTTTCCTTGTGGAACCAGTGTTGGAGTTACTATAGCCTTGAATTTGTCAGCATGTGACCACTGTTCCTTAAGGAACACAGATTCAGTTTCATTGCGCTCCTTGGATGATCTCTTTAACTCACAGTCACTGAACTTCGTCATCCAAAAATAACCAAAGTCTTCACTATGTTCTCGGAGGGCTCTGAAAAAACAACGTCCGATAACGGAATCAGGTTTTGGTAGTGTCCTCATATTTGAGTCTGATAGCTTGATATCGTATCTTTTCAAACCAATTTTGAAAGCTATAATATTTTCGAAGCGAAAGTTAGGATGCTCGATGATGTAGGTTTGGTTGTGATAATAAACAGTGATAGACAGAGCGTCAGCTCGGTCTTCAGGCTTCACATGGCTAACAGAAGGTGCACCGCAACATGGGTAGTCTGACCCATCGACTGACAACCAAATTAAAATGCTGGGCAAATATGTGAACTCGAAACAAAAGGGATAAAAGCGGTTCGATTTATGGAACAGCAAAATAATAGAGTGTTTTTCATTCAATTTAGATTGTGGCACTTCTCGATGGACGTGTAAGAATCCTAAATCTATTTTCGAATCTAATCGTGAGTTTGCGAAGCAATCTTGGCAATCTGTAGGGGAGGGCATATCAAATACCACAGGAAGCATAGAAGAACCTGGAAGAGCCTTATTCCGTATATGAGGCCAACTAAACTTATTCTTTCTATTCGTCGAAAAAGTGCAGGGAACATAAAAATAATTCACTTTTTTAACAACAAGACTATGGCACACCCCTGAAGAATTAGAACACGAAGATGGTAGATCAAGGTACCCTAACTCTATTATTTCACGAACATCATCATCAAAATAGAAGGGTAACACTAATTTATACTCGTATTTAGACACGTCACTACGTTGAGCAGGTTTTTCTATGTCTTCTGACATCTTTTCAGAGGAAGACATGGAGAAGCGTCAAGTGGTTTCAGATCTTCGTTCTGGAAGCCGCGTTCGCTACTGTTTTTGTTAGCAAGATTTTGATGCGTATGTCGCTGATCGTATGAAGTTTGATATCAAGAAATCATGATTAATTCGAAAGTAATTAAAACATAAATCTTCTGAAAATGAATGAAAAATTATTGCGTGATTAAATTCTAACTGTTCAATAGATGGTAATAGATGGAAACATTTATGAAGTCAAGTGTGAACAAACAGTTTCATATTCAACTACAAAACCTAGTAAGTCAGCGAGTGGAAAATTTCAAAATTCTGATCGCATTAATGAGCATTGTTGAGACACAATTAAAGCAGAATTTTCACTGGCTAAACGGGATGATCGAACATGCCAGTAACATCTTAAAAGAAGACTGCAGTCTTCATTCAATATAATGAACATAGATTTCTCATCATCTTCCAGAAAAAAATTAGTAACTTGTGAATACCATAACCCACAACAGTATTTTACATCACACGTACGGGGAAAATCAAAATTAATAGCTACTGCGGTAGGAAATATGAACATTAGAAATTACAGTACATGTTACAATACGGAATTCAGTAATTAACCCTTAATTTTATAATAGGGAATTCAGTAATTAATCGAGCTGTTCAGAAATGGATGTACATTTGAGTTGCTCATTTTAGAATCTATCCGCTGCTGCGCCAGTGGATACAACCGTCAGAGCTCCCGAGCTACGATAGAGCGGAAACAAGTTAGGCGTACACTCGATTTACGATACGCTGGGCAGCGAAACAAACGCGTTGGAGTTGTACAGAAAATAAACCGCAGTAGCAGTAATTACAGGTGTCGAGAGAGAGGGACATCTGAAGGGTCAAAAAAACTGAAGGAAATGCCTGATACACAAACACGCAAGAAAGAGATAAGCTATTCGATACGTTGAACTTCGACTGACAATATTGAAAAAAGTGGAAGCATGAGGGAAACTAAACCGGATCAAGAGATATGCATTAATCATGGGTGATCATACGGGTATGTATACATGTCTGTA
This sequence comes from Trinorchestia longiramus, assembly GCA_006783055.1. Taxonomy (NCBI): domain Eukaryota; kingdom Metazoa; phylum Arthropoda; class Malacostraca; order Amphipoda; family Talitridae; genus Trinorchestia; species Trinorchestia longiramus. The sequence continues at coordinate 271,630 of VCRD01000157.1, forward strand.
TGATCGGCACAACATAATGAAATCCATAATTGGAGAATCTGGGATAATTGAAGGAGTTCCTAATACTCATTACACACTGATGAAAATATGCTCTCAGTTCATGCTCTGGAATTCTAAATATCCTTACTATGCCTTTAATGCACCGTGCTCCACTCCGACGCACCGTGCACCACGTCAATAAAATTTGCGCAATTTCTGCAAATGTCAGTCTTTTGCAAGTTCTGGTCTACCGCCTTTAAATGTTGTTCCACTTTGATCGGTTGTCATATTTATGAAAACAAAAATATAATTTCATCGTTGTCACTTGTCCGCCTCAGCACGTCATATTACCCAGTTTTTTTAGTTTACATTCCACCACATCTCTTTGTAAGGCTTCAAGTCGGGTCGAGTTCATTTAGATTAGCGATAAAGTATCACTATGACCAATTGTTCACATTCGCACCAAATTCAATCATTCGGTACGGGGAAACATTCTATTTGCTTACATTTCTAAGCTTAGTGCAATTCAATCGTCAATTCGTAAATGTCATTGTATAAAGTTTTCGTCTGCATCAAAACTAACACAAAACAGAAAGGTAGATAGTCAAAAACGATTAAGATATGAACCTACATCCTTGAACCAAGCAAGAAATAAGGCGCAATAATCTACAACAAATAAAGAGAATAAGCAAAAACCTAATGCAGAATTTGCAAAGAATATACGGCAGATACTAAACTTAAACCGCTTCCTACTAGTGATTGACTGAAGAGAATCCTACGTGTAGGAATCAGCCACTGGTACTTGCAGTTTCGTTTCTAAAAAGGAGTGCAAGACATACAAGTTAGTGGATAATTGAGTTAGAGGATAATCAACACAATACCAACCACTATAGTCCTGGCTACGGGCTAGCTTACTCAACTATCTACGCATCAGTTTTTCCGGAACAAATGTGTACTTTTACCTGTTACAAAATTACTGGTTTTGTCAACAATTTAGCTTTTTAACTTTAATTAAAACAGAGGAAACGAAATCTGGATGACATATAAAACAATTCATACACACTGCACAAAGAACTTATTTTGACATATCTACATTTTTTATAAGCTCAACATGCACCAATAACTCTGAAGATTCCTGCAGAAATGACACCACATAAACGGCGTAAACAATACGGAAGACTGCATTTATTACCCTCAGTATTGGTAGGTTGGTTAGAAAGTTGGTTGGTAGAACTATAGGTAGATTGGTTGGTAAGTTGGTTGGTTGGCACAACCATTAGCAGGTTGGTTGGTACAACTATTGGCAGGTTGGTTGGTACAAGTATTGGCAGGTTGGTTGGTACAACTATTGGCAGGTTGGTTGGTACAACTATTGGCAGGTTGGTTGGCACAACTATTGGCAGGTTGGTGTATGAGGTCCAAGACTGTACACGGGAGAGCAACGAAACTGACATTTTCTTCATATGTTTTTAAGAACAGTAAAATTTCTACATATAGTATATTATAGTAACGTGATAGTTGGCAATTTCAATCCCAATGAAGATATTAATAAAAATGTATAACATTATTTATAATTCCTAATCAGATTAAATATCTTTAATATCAATTAGGTGCTTCATTGAAATTGAATAAAAGTCATGATTTCACAAATTTTGCACTTCATTGACTTTTAATGATTTATACTGGACAAAAAAATATATTTAAAATTTGAACAAACAAACAATCTTTATTTCCAATCAAGTACACAGTACATAGACATTTAGTACATTGGTTTTTCAAATTCTTAAGGTTAACATTCTTAGAGTAAGGGTGATGGTGAGCTCCATGTGACGATCCTGGGATGTGTCCATGGGCGATGAGTTGAGGTCTTACCGATAAGTGCGAGCTCACGGCGTGAAACGAGAAACAGCTCGTATTCATTGCCGGGTTTCGAACCCGCACGCAGTCTTTCTGCACAAGCAGAGACCCGATACAGAACACGGGCCGCAGACCACTCGACTACGGTGGCAGGTGACTGTAACTGTAACTAAACGAATTACATTTGCCACACGTATTTAATGATAACTTAACAAGACCCTATTCACTAAGATGTATAATGTATTACACATAAATTTAAAAACTTGTCCAACTGATAATATGGAAACTAGCAAAACTAGCAAAATCACCAGCTTGGTCGACTGGTGAGCGAGTCTGCTTTCGAGCGGAAAGACCCGGGTTCGAATCCCGCTGCCGACATGGTTGACGCGGCTAGAAATACGGCATGGGACTTGGGTAAACAACCGGATAATTATCGAAGTAATTCTCCGACCCAAGAATGGGCCAGAAGGTTCGTTCCTATAGCCTCATTCTATTCTATTCTATTCTAAAACTCGTCTTTCAAGTCTGCTGACGTACAACCAAAAAATTTTCATCATGAATAAATTGCGCTCAATGTTAAATCTTTGCTTATCCAATATACAAGGGAGGTTCAGCGGATTTTTTGAAAGTACTATTTGTTCGATATCTGCATAATAATCAACGTGAAGAAAAGTAAACTAAAACTGGACTAAAAAGTGACCCAATTTTTCTTTCTTGGTGTTTGTGAAATGTTTGGTGAAATTCATTTTTTCAAACATCAAATTAAAACAAGATTAAAACAAGAAGGGCTTTCCTATATAGTTTTTAAGCACAAACTTATGCATTTTAAATAATTCAGTTCAGTTTACTTTTACAGATTTTGCTCTCTACCATTAATTTTTAGGCCACCACCCGCACAGATTTCAACTTATATAACTGAAATATGAATTACATAACTATAATATTTTTCAAGCGTAGTTTAGTGATCACTTAGACTTTATTTCTCATGTTGTATTGCAGTCCATTTGCTATTCGTTTTTTGAACATACCTCTATAAGGGACACTGTATTTACTAATCACAATCAGGAAATATTTATCTCTGTTTTACGTGAGCCGATAAATTTTAGTGAAATAAATAGTACCAGCATGGACGCTGTAATCGTGCAGTTGCATCGGAATTCGAACAAAATGAGTTCAGAGACGGCGCACGAATTCTTAATCGTTTTAGTGGCGGCGAAATTGTCTTTGTTGAAAATAATGGAAACTGAATTATTCTGTTTTTGAACTCAATGAACTAATTTTTCAATTCATTTTTTCAATAAACTGTCTATATAGTAACAAATGATGGTGAGAGTAGGATGTTCGATGACATCTCTAAACGTGTTAACACACCTAGTAACTAGAATATTATGAGGGGACACTTCCCAACACCTTTTTGGGTTTTTGGCCAGACGGACTTGGAATATTGGATTCCAGCGCTACTAATTGCTCATCTTCCTCCTCTAAAAGAAGTTTATTCTGCTTTTTCTTCCTTCTGTTGCTAGTTTAGATATTGAAGCTCTGCGGCTGTCAGTTTATTCATATGATCATTCATTAGCTCGTCAACTTCACTAACTCCAAACCCATAAACTCAAGACATAAATTTTCACGAATAGGAGATGATACTTAAAAGACCTCACAGTCCCTTTCAGCAACAAATTCAGGCCAAATATTTTTCCACACGCAATTCTTAGTCGCCAGCAAAAAAACTCCTGGCTTTTCAATTCGTCTTGGACAATGAAGATTATTGCGATGATCTATGAATTTTTTTTAAGGTTGATGCAGCATAATTTGTCCCCTCGGAATATCGTTGAAACATAGACTTTGTGTACAATTTTTGAAGTTAGAAAAGACTTGCTGGTCCATGGGTTGAATGAGATGTGTTAAAGGAATTTTCAGTAACTAATTGCAGTGCACCCGTGGGACTCCAACAAATCTATAGTGTTATGTACGCGTTTACTCATCACCTTCCTAAGTTAACGCGTTAACTCCGAAGTGGTACGTATGTGACCACTTAGGTTAGGTTCTGCAATTTTTCAGATCCTTCTATTGACTATGCGTACAAAGTGAAGATTTACACCGGCCAGGAAATCGGAGGCAACGTGTTAAGAACATTGACGGTCACCTTCACATTAACAGGAATAAGGATATCTGATATTTTTAACGGAGAATGAGGACAACTTGTGGAAGAAGGGACATCAATTTTATTGAACGATGATTAAAATCTAGGTTTTAATGAAATCACATGATCCATTAAACTTTACGATAAGCTATAAAATATCTTTAAATTGCACCCATTATTCCACAGGAGCAAAAAGATGTCTAGTATAAATTCAGTTTTAAAATCTTAAAATGAACTCTGGAGAAAAATGTACGTACCCGACTACACTCACGACAGATGCCAGTCTCTTTAATGGAAAAGAAAAGGAATTGCAATTTACTTTACTACAGAAACAGTACAGAGGAAAATTTGAGGAAATCGTTACCTGACCGTAGTGTTCGTTATCTTGATGTGAGTAGGACAGGAAATTTACAATACGCGAAGCAAGAGCAGCCATGTCTCATCCTAAAAGATTCAAAGATACTTCTGCACTCTAGGAGCCCCATGCAGTTGGCCTGAGGTTCGTCAGCAGGAAGTCAGATTTAACGAAACTTTTAGAGATTAGTCAATTTCATTAAATTTTCCGATATTTTATTGTACTTTGAACTGCAGGAATGTCAAAGACGTGAATTCTTCGGCAAAAAGTCTTGAGACTAACAGTTTTAGATGAGCAAGACATGAAACTGTACAAGACTAAATTGAAGTTATCGGAAGCGGATCGTTAGCGAACGTTACAGAATATTGGCAAAAATTAAGTACGTCTAACGTTAAAGCACAAACAGCTGATGTTGAGGACACGAGTAAAAATATCAAAGTTTGATATTCCAGCGGAAATTCAAGATGAAGATTAAGCAGGTAAGCGAAAATTCGTGAACCCAAAATTCCACAGAAAATTAAGCAGAGTTTACCTTAGTTCTCTAATTTCTCAGCAAATGGGATTAGACTAGGTCGTTAGACATCTAAGTAGTTTGCGAACTATTTAATTTTTGAAGAGCATTCAGCGTGTTTAGGAATAAGTGCAATTAAACCTAAACTTTTGTCCACAATTAAATTCGGTTCTTTTCGTATATAAAATCGTATGCGTGGAACTCTATTAAAAACCTGATGGCGAACAAATCCAGTCACCGACTTTCATCAAGTTTGCTAAAATTGAAACTCAGCTTCAAGAATTTTTCAAGGACGAACACTCGACCGTCTTTTGTAAGAAAAGGCTTGAATATTTTCGACACTTGATGAAGCCTATTTGAACGCACAACCAGAGTGCCACTTTGACCAATTTTTAAATCCACTTCTTTGACTTCGCTGCTTTCTTTTTCCAAAAGCCCTGTGCAGGCTTTTGCTTTTACAGTGTCTCCGTAAGACCAGCGGTCTTTCTGGAAGACTGAGCCAGTTTTCTTCACAGGGAGCTCGTTTCCTCTCTTAAGCTTGAAGTACAAAGTTGAAGGTTGTCCATCCACCCTGAAAAAGCCTTCGCCCTGAACACAATTAGTTTTCCCATAATTAGAATCTTTTAGATGAAATTTAGCACACGTGAGTTCCACTTTGTACATTTTTTCGCCTAAGGTTAATAGGATTAATTTTTCTATATCAAAATCAGGTACAGTAGCACGAGAAACTTGACCATGATAATACGCGGTGACAGAGAGGGATTCAGTGCTGGGTTCGCACATTGCCGATCCTCCCGAAAATGAATAGTCAACGTTATCTATTGATATACTCAGGAACTTGGGGGATGCAGTATCACACTCCACGCAAAAAGGATAACAGAGCTCTGAAATCCTGAATAAAAACAGAAAAGAGTGCTCATAATTAAAAGCAGGACGAGTTACATTAGAACAAGATAAAGGGTCAAACTTATCAATTAATTTGACCATGTCAACTCTCTGACTTTGCTTGCACTCGTGGCAAGGTCTATCATTTGCCAATTTAACACGGGGTTGGGGTTTAGCGCTATTTGAACGTGGAGTGTTGTGTAAACGACACAGTCTAAATTTATTGCGCATTTGTTCTTCGGAGCCAAAGTTTGCGTAATGAGCTGCCATTCCTTCGAGTGAGAGGTCATGGCAAGTACCGTAGTCGTAAAACGGTTCAGATAGATCAATGAATCCCAACAGAACATGCTGTTGCGCATCTTCGTTTTTATAAAAAGGGATCTCCAAACTAAATTTGAAGCTAGAATCTTTGCCTCTCTTAGAAATGAATCCAAGTGGCGTACGGATGACTGCGGGATACTGCAACGATTTTTTTGCTGTGAAGGTTGCTTGACCTAGGTCTTCTATTTTAGTTTCACATGAACTCCCGAGAGACTGTTTCTGGCTCATTGATACAGGGAAGCTTGAGGGGCCTTCCTGTTCTGCGGTCTCTGTTGCGTCCGAACTCGCAGGATCTTCCTGTTTTGGGATAATTGTTACATCCGAACTCGCAGGACCTTCCTGTTTTGGGACCACCGATGTGTTCGAACTTTCATGACCTTCCGGTTCAGAGATCACCGATATATCCGAACTTTCATGACCTATTTCAGAGATCACTGGTATGCGTGAACTTTCATGACCTTCCAGTACAGAGGTCACTAGTAAGCGCAAACTTTTATGACCTTTCGTTTCTGAGATCACTGATATGTCCGAACTTTCATGAGTTTCCTGTTCAGAGATCACGGATATGTCCGAACTTTCATAACCTTCCGGTTCAGAGATCACTGGTATGCCCGAACTTGCATGACCTTCCGGTTCAGAGATCACTGGTATGTCCGAACTTGCATGATCTCCCGGTTCAGAGATCACCGAGATGTCCGAACTTTCATGACCTTCTAGTTCAGAGATCACTGGTATGCGCGAACTTTCATGACCTTCCAGTTCAGAGGTTACTAGTATGCGCGAACCTTTATGACCTTCCAGTTGAGAGATCACTGGTATGTCCGAACTTTCATGACCTTCCGGTTCAGAGATCACCGATATGTCCGAACTTTTATGACTTTCCGATTCAGAGATCACCGAAGCGTCCAAACTTTCAGTACCTTCCTGTTCTGTGATCATTGCTGCGTCCCGACTTTCTGGACCTTCCTGTTCTGAAATCATTGCCGCGCCCAAACATGCAATTGATGGGTCTCTTGGTTTTACCGGGAATTTATCATCCGGAAATACCACCCTAGTATTTTTAGCCATTTTTACTTCACACGAATTCAGTGGCGATGCATCTTTCGAGGTTGTAGGTTCACTCTGAGTAACTGAAGGCTCATTTTTCAGTGTTTTTGTTTCTGAATTTGCAGAACCTGGTTTCTTAGATGTTGCTCCAACGAGGCTTGGTTCTCTGCTGAACTTGGCACTAAGTCTGCTTCCAATTTTCTTGGCCGGATCTGAACCAGGCTTCGTCAGTCCTTGTTTCAAAACATTCGGCGGATTCAGAGTTTCTTTGGGGGCTACATTTGAAAGTAAACTATCCAGTTCCCTTTTTCCGCCTTCATCCTCAGAAACTGGCAAGTCAATTACTTCAAAATCCTCTATATCAGAGGAGGAATGGCTTTCTACGTGGACATCGGGCGCGTTCAACAACGGCTCTGACGCTGCAGCGATAGTCTCGACCAATTCAGCATGGGTTTTGAAATAGTGTTCGGGTGCTCGTTTATCATCTGCACTTTCGTCTAATGCTGCAGTCGAATTTGCACCCACGTTTAAGGACGATACAGAGCTTTCGTTACGTTCATTACTTTCGGGTTCGGCCATTGCTTCGGCCAGGTCCGCAACAATCTGCTTGCTTAGTTGGCAAGAACTGTTTTTTGACTCATCTTTAGGATGACTATCCATGGTGGTCCAGCAAGAATCTCAAAGTTTCTGAACGTTATAATGTGTTCTAATTTTGAAGTAGAGAAGTAACTTTAGTGTGACAAGACACTTGTGTCAAGACCTCCCAGGAACAAGAATTTCTAAAGCTTTGGCGAGGTAAGCCCAAAACCAGCTACTAAAAATGAAAGGTCTGGAAAAAAGAGATTTTGCATAAGTCTATACTTCCATACGAATGTATAAATTGGTATGATTTTCGATGTACATGCACATCAGAGTACCCCAAAGAAGTTGGTTGACACAAAAAGCATTGCAAGCATTCATAAGAATACAATACAACAATGAAATTATCCGATTGAGTATCGGCAGCCCTCGTGCTGTAGAAAATCTTAGGGATGTTGCATTTCCAATAAGAAAACTAAAATACTCAACTCCTGGACAACATGCAAAAATCTCGTTACTGTGAACTTATCCTTGTTTATCTCTTGAGATGCAGGTACGATACATGAACAGTATCAGAAATGAGGGACATCATGGAACATTGTCTAAGCATTTTCGAGCCTGTAACTCGTGTTCCGTCTCTTTACAGATGAAGATTCTGTTTACATTTCACTAGTGAAGCAGTGCCTCTACAAGATATGCAAGGTTTTAAGTAGAGGTCCCCAAGAACACATTCTGGCTAGCCGAACGAATGCAAGGACTACGCGTAGAAAAGTTACGATACTAGTCCTGCATGCTCAGCGTTTCTCAAAGTTTTTTTCAATCACCACCCCCTTAGGACACCATTTGATTTTCCACCGTCCCCAGTGATTATATTACTGTATATTGTACAGTAATATACGCCCCCCATTCAAGGCGTACCCTCCTACCGCCCCCTTGCATTTCCTCAACGCCCCCAGGGGGGCGGTACGGACCACTTTGAGAAACACTGCTCATGCCTTATGTTTCCTGGTCGAGAGCAAGGCTATTTTCTGACAAATTTTCTCTATTGCAAATGTGACTACTGATAAAAATGTCTATTACAACAAGTACATAGCGAGAGTCGTTTACATAACCTAATCCAAAAAGACAGGCTCAAAAAAGGAGAGCCAACTAATAGTAATTATTTACCTTCCATACAGAATAAGAATAACTTTTGCTATAATTTTTATCTCGCACATACGATATATATTTCAAGTTTTGCAAGTTCAAACGAGTGCAAAGCATAATAATGAGACCTACTCGTCATTCTCTTCGTTACCTAACCCTTGCTGAAAAACTGATAAAAATGCCCTTTATTGATCCACTTACAATGAAATAGCTAAATCTTTAGTATCACACCGAAACGTATTGCACAAAATGTAGGATATTTGCATTATTAGATTCTGGAGGTTAGGTAGATTTCCGCTTCAGTATTCACTAACGCATGATCACAATTCCACAAATTTGTGGTTAACCCTTCCCTTAATTAATGAGCCCACAGCATGCTGCTGATAATATAAACAAAATTAATACCTAACCTTATGTTAGGTATCACCAACTAATATCCTAACTTTCACTATCGTTCGGCCAAAAGGCGCACGCCAAACAAATTGACTAAGAGACATTAAGAGATATCTTAGCCAGATATTTTCCATGATGCTCACTAGTTACACTAGTTACACGCGGCGGCATGTTACAACGTCGTTCTTTTGGCTGCCTGGCTCTCAGCGTGCTTCACTGCATCAGTGTCCAGACGGTCTTTGTGAGCTTCAACGTAGAAACTAGAAAAAGAAATTCATCGCTAAAGGGTTAACAAATAAGGTAGTAGATTAACAAAATACTAATTCAAGTTGTTCCCCGCGTGCGAGCTGCCTCGGTTAATGGAACTTGCCATTCCTGACTCACTGAGATAATCTGTCGTAAGTCTTTTTCTTTCTATGCGTATTCTTCCAGATTTGAAAGTGCGTTTGCAAATACGAAAATGAATATAATCGTTTATGGTATCTCAGCCAACAAGATGGATGGGAACAGTCGCTGGAAGCAGGATCAAGAGTCAAAATTTGTTAGCATTACAAATTTTAAAAAAGTATATCGTGTATAATTGAATGGAATAACGTTTTTTCCTTTCTTTTTTATCGCTCAAAAAGAGGAACGAATGTATGCCTCGAAACTTCAAAAAACAAAGCAAAAAGGAACAAAGGCAGAATTTGGTTTCAATATAAATATTCCGCATTGAAGAAAGTGCTCCCGTATTCGATTTTTAGATACCGATATTTCAAACGTCTCAAATTAGGCATGAAGTTGAGGAAGCATGCAGATGAGAATAAAACTAATTCCACTAATTTCTTACGAATAAGGAAAAGCTATTGTCATACCTCAACCGTACACATGAACACCAAATCTTTACCAACTCAACAAACCGTTATTTAATTTTAGTTCGCATTAATAAGCTCGAATACTGCATTAACTAATTTACATTATTTGACATTCCGTATTTAAATGATGAGCAACGCTCCTCGAATTGGAGCTGAAATGATAGAGGCTCTGATTTGTTGTTCAGATAACTCTGATCACATTAATTTGTTCCCAATGTAATTTCATGCATTTGATCATTAAGGTAAACTCTATAAGCTCAATAATATTAGTTAGGAGATCAAGAACAGACAAGTTACTTGTCTAATAAAATTGACGTTAGCTATGCCATAACAGACACTTCTGTGTTAGGTGTAATACCTTACCGATAAAATACAATATTTCAATACAAATCCAAAAAAATCGCGTTAGAAGGAGGAAAAAGATAAGCAGAGTTCGTTTTAAAATATACTGTACAGCGAAGTGCACTTCACAGCACGTTGCAGTCGTCAGGCACTCCGAGAAAACAAGATACATAGCTTAGAGAAGCAAAAAAACACGGCTATTTTCAATGTTGAGACGAATATAAAAAATGAACAGTAAAAAACCCTATACCACCGTAGTAGCAAAACACCCTGAGCTTTGGTATAAGCGAGCACGTATATGAACGCACTTTCTATCAACTAAGCATCGAGATTTGCTCAAAATTTACACATAATTTGTCTGTGCTTGAGAACTTTATTCTGTAGTTTCAAATCGAACTTTATTCCTAAAATTTCAAAATCGAATGCATTTTTTTCTGAAGTAGTTCATGTACACGGGACGATGTCTAGTTCACTACGTCTAAGCCAAACGCCTATAGGGCTATTAAATAATTAGGTAGGCTAGTTGTGATACAAGCCGTGAATTGTGTTTTCATTATGTGGGAGAGGAATATCGTCGCCCATTTAAGTACTATTTAATATTTGGTACCCCAAATTTGATTCACTTGCTGAATTCTAAATTCTTTCAGGTGTAATTGAAGAACACAATAATAACAATAAATAATTTTAACGTACTTCAATCCTTCACATACGAGGAGCAACAAACTCAGATCACAATAACTGTCCCTCCCCAGCTGATATAGTAAAGGTACAAGAGTGTGAAGTTTATTCTATAATTTCCAGAGCATGGAGACAGCGTTGATGAGGCCGACGTCCGTGTAGATGAAGTAACAGAGGCTGCCGAAGGTCACCACAGAGAGAGCGTACACAGCCGCGACCGAGAGTTTCGGGATCACATCGCCAAACATCGCGGGCCGAACATAGTCATGGACCAGAGCCTCAATGCCCCTGCAATTAGAAGAATCACTCAGATTTTCATGGACGGAAATCTGGATCAAATGACCATTTGTATGTTAAATAACTCGTAAGTTAGGACAATCGTAAGTCGCGGTACCACTGGATTGAGAATGACCTACTCACCAGTGACTATGGACAGTGAGAGACAATGCAAGAAAAGTCTCAACTCCAGGCGTGGGCATCACAATCGCAGCAGGGATGGCCCCAAGGAGCACAGCAGACAACACACGCTCTGCAGTCCACAGCTTTACGTGGTCTCCAGAACTCGAGCTACGGACGATGCTGTGCTGCGTTGAAGACGCCTGTTGTGCAAGACAGAACAAAGAAAATAGACTTGGTTCTTGGCTCTTTGAAGCTCACAAGTGTAGTTCAGCCCACATCAGCAATGAAGGTGTAAGTAAAATTACTAGTGGTTATTTGAAAACCTAGGTCCAGCATACCTACATATTAGGCAAAAAATTAGTTCTCTAAAGAGAAGAAAAAAGTAAGTTTCCTCACAGCATTACATACATGTAGCAAGGATAATACACAATTCTGATGATACACAACTATGTGTAATAATTGTGTATCACAAATCGTGTAATTACATATTGTGTACTAGAAGTAATTTTTGTATACTGCAAGTCACAACTATTGTGTCCCAAGTCATATAATTTTGTGCAATGGAACTTAGGTTATTATTAAATAAAAATTTATAATTGTGAGCATGACTGTTACTCCTTTTCCAATCTTTTTACCTCCTGCTGATGATACATGATCAAGGAGCATGTGCTTGATTGAAGTGCCTGTATGTGGTTGATATCTGAACTTCAGATTGCGTGGAACTTGGTTAGCATCCCAACAATTAACCACTCATGTAGTTCCAGTTGATAAATTCTACTTCATGCAGTATCACATGGTAAGGACTTCCTTGGTTACCCAATATATAATTTTTAAATGAAAATATACCAGTTATTCCAAGTCAAATTAAGAAGTACTACCGGAGCTAATAAGTTGGACTGTCCATCAACGGGAGAATGTGTCATCTTGTGGACTGCTGATTTGAAGGGGGCAACAGCAAAGGCTCTGCATAGCTCAGGTGACAGCACAGAATGATTACGGCACAAACCATTGCTGCCAGCACGAACACCTGAAAAATATTCTGTGTTATGTCGACCATTCATAGCAAAAATGTTTTCGCACAAAAGAAAAGGTCATACTAAAACCTAGATTCATTCCTGACTCAAAAACTTGCAGCATATCTTTGCCACACCAAAGCACCATGAATATAATTTCATGTTATGCATGGTATTATGACATTTAGCTATATTTTTTACAGGCATTTCTAAGAAAAATTACAATTCTCACCAGTAAATGGAAAAAATTATCACCTTTCATGTCCAAATGCTCTGCAAGCACATTTCAGAAATTTATACATTATTTTAGATATTAGTGCTTGAATGGCTGATCCCCAAAATAAGTAAGTAGTAATATGAATTTGCTAGTGCTTGAGAGTAAGAGCATATCACCAGAGTAAGTAAGAATATGAGTTTGCTAGTGCTTGAGAGTAAGAGAATATTACCCAAGTAAATAATTGTAATATGAGTTTGCTAGTGCCTGAGAGTAAGAGCATTTCACCAGAGTAAGTAAGAATATGAGTTTGCTAGTGCTTGAGAGTAAGAGAATATTACCCAAGTAAATAATTGTAATATGAGTTTGCTAGTGCTTAAGAGTAAGAGAATATTACCCAAGTAAATAATTGTAATATGAGTTTGCTAGTGCTTGAGAGTAAGAGCATTTCACCAGAGTAAGTAAGAATATGAGTTTGCTAGTGCTTGAGAGTAAGAGAATATTACCCAAGTAAATAATTGTAATATGAGTTTGCTAGTGCTTGAGAGCCTCATACTATATAGTGTCAAAGGCTTTAAGTGATCAAAACAGACATGACTTTTAGGGACATCATTCTTCAGACACTTCCAGGCTCTTTCCCCACAACAATAATACTATGAGAATCTATATGGAAAAAATACCTAAAATCTTCTCTTGCTGTGACTGAAACCATATTAAGTAGTTATCTAGTTATGATAAAAATTTCTAAGAAGAATTTGCACACACCACATAATGCCCAATTTTTCCCAAACAAATAAGTGTACATTCAAATTAGTATTGGCCTGAAAAAATTCAATATATTGTTTATGTAGATAGGTATACGATACATTTAGCTCAGATTAATTTCCAACTAAGTACTACGTTAAACAATGTTGATATAAACACATAAAACTCATATATTGATTTAAAAAAATAAAATAAGTAACTAGGATGAGAAATTATTCAGAAAAACTTACTACTTCTCGTGAATCCACGGGCAAATGCTGATACTGCCATGTTCAGAGTCATTTTTCTTTTGGAAAAAATTAAAATAGAGAGCAAACTTGATCTGTAAAGACCCTAAAGTTCGTCTTCTGTCTTCGATATTTCCTCGTCTGTCTAACCAACCGGAGATTCTCGGATTAATTTGTAAATTGCGGATTGGTTGAAATGTTAGGATATGCCCGGAACATCTTTCCTATGCATAAATAAAAATAGTATATTTACAATACACATAAGTTCAACAAAGTTACAGACATAAATTGCACTATTGAAATATTAAAAATTTATTGATTACGAACGAATATATTCATACTTTATAAATATCTTTTTAAATGGGCACTTTATCTCTTTAAATGGATGGATACACTAGAATTTTATTTTATTTCCAATAGAGTATACAGTACATATACATTGGGTTTTAAATCTTAACGTTAACATCTTATGAATAGTGATGGTGCTTATCAATAAGATCTTTAGAGAAGTAGTGATGCTACGATCGAGATCCCAGTCCTCTGTGCTGCAACTTGAAGTCGAGGCTCGTAGGGGCGTACCGATGAGCGTGGTTGAGGTGTGGCTTCTGTTAAGTGTCCAACGAAGCAGCTGTTCGACATGTTCTTCTATCTGTCAATGGTCAGGAATAAATAAACCGTGACAGCTACGGGGAACGAACCAGGACCTTCCGCATAGCAGGCGGGTACCCTCACCAGTCGGCCACGCTGGGGTTTCAAGGTGAAAGATTGATTTGTTTGTTTGATTGGTTAGATTTCAAGGTGAAATTTGGAGGAGATAAAGTAAAGTCATGGTTATAAATGGTGATGAGACTGACCGAGATGGAGAGTGGAATATTGGAGAAGTTAAGATGGAAAGAACTAAGGAATAATAGTACCTGGGATGTACATATGTTGAGTGAAGATGGATCTGCGAGAGCATAAGGTGAGAAAATGGTAAAAGCTATGCAAAGGTGGGAAGACTAAGCAGTGTGGCCAAATATAGGGTAAATAAGTATGAATGTGTCCGAGGAATTTGGAAGTATGTTGCGGTACCTAGTATAATGTTTGGTATGAATGTTATGGCATGGAATGGAAGAGACCTAGAAAAATTGGAGGTGCTGCAGAATAGGGTAGGGCGTTTGGCATTAAGCGCACCAAAATGGACGGCTGTAGAAGCTATTAGAGGGGATCTAGGGTGGAGTCTGTTTTCTGAGAGAATGGTAAAGGTTGTGTTGAATTATAAGGTGAGAATTGAGCGAATGGGGAATAAAAGGTGGGTTAAATAAATCTTTGAATGGAATCTGAGTGAAAGCCTTTGGGAGAAAAATTGTTGGGGGCATGCAAGAAAACTAAAGATTCAGAAGACTGTTCGTGTTAGAATTGGAAGACCTATGTATGTACGATTAGTTATTGAGAGGTCGTAGAGGTAAAGGATTGGAGTGGGATTGCAATAAGTGGAAGAAAGAAATTGAAAAACTAACAAAAGAGTATGGTCTGCACAAATAGAAGCGTAGTATGAATGGGAAAACTACTTTAATTTTGTATGCCAATAAGAATGTAGCAAGGTTTGAAATGTTTTATGATGGAAGTTTTAGCAGCCAACTCTTGTTTGCCGTCAGATGTAAGGCATTAAGTGTGAATAGGCGTACATGGAGGTGGAATGAGGGGAATACAAGGTTATGTCTGCAGCGTAACAGAGGAGTAGAGGAAACAGTTGAACATCTGGTCTTGGAATGTAGTAAATATGAACATGAGCGAGAGAGCCTCATGGATGTGGTCCATGAGCAGTATGGAGAGAACAAGTGGAATACAAAGTATGTTGAAGGACTCCGGTATGGGATATCTTGTGGAGCTGGATGAGGAATTCAATATGAATGTTGTGAATGATATGAAGTATTTCTTGGTGCATGTGTGAGGTTAGCGAGATTGATGTTGATTGGTCGGTTTTTTAAATGTGACTACCTGCAGAGTATTGCATGCGTGTGATGAAGAGAATTAAAGGCCGTTACAAAGGCCCCAACCAAACGCTGGCCCTAAATTTAAATCTAAATCTAGTCTACCCATTGATAGTATGTTGCAATGCTATGATAATAAAGATAGCCATTATTTAAGCATGATTTTAGTGCAAAATCACGGAACATTTTACGTTGTGAGTGATTAGAAATCATAATCTAACTTATATCTTGTTATTGAATTGTGATATCCTGGGAAGTTTTTTGCAAATGCTCTTGTAGTCGCAGTGCTCAATTTCTTTTGGTACTCAATTTTCAAATGTTCAATTTCCTTGGGTGATTAGTATTGAAGAAACACTGATTAGTGGTGGTTTAGCTCTGCAGTGAAGGTTCTTTTTCTCTATTACAAATATTGAGCATGGTAGATCATGATTTCTTTACATCTAAGCTGCTTTCATTCTATTTCTGACCAGAACAACAAATTTTTATCAAAGTTTTTTTATGTATATGTAATGAAGCAAAGTCTGTGTTCTAATAAATACTCGCAATGAAAATCTAGGGGAGAAAATGAGGTGCATCAAGAACAAAAGAAAAAGAAACAAGAAGAAAAAAGTACACTGCAAGTAAACAAAGAAAAAGACTTTCTGGTTCACAACTAAGTACATGCAGTCATGTCAAGCGCTGTTGAACAATTTTATTGACACAAAGTGGTTGAAGCGTTAGCAATAAGTTTGCATTATTGAAGAGAAGGCTGGCACGCAAGTAGTGGTTGACGTGAGGAAGTTCAAAAATACTTGTTTGATTTAAGTGTGAGTTCGTCAAATGCAATTCAGCTAACTCGTTAGTAGTTGAAAGGAAAACGTTAACACGTTGACTCCGAAGTGGTAAGCATGTGGACCACTTAGGTTAGGTACTGTAATTTTTTCAGATCCTTCTAGTGACTATGCGTACAAAGTGAAGATTTACGCCAGTCAGGCAATCGGAGGCAACGTGTCAACTATGATTCGTGAAGGAACGGTCGTCTGTGCTTGAGTAGAGCTCATGATGATTATCAGATACTGACGTGGTTATTTCCACAACTGCTATTGTTTTAGAAGGAATGTGCTCCAATACTTGATTATTTTAACACGTTGACTCCGAAGTGGTACGTATGTGTACCACTGAAGTTAGGTTCTGTAATTTTTTCAGATCCTTCTAGTGACTATGCGTACAAAGTGAAGTTTTACACCAATCGGGCAATCGGAGTCAACGTGTTAACACATTTACTGCGAAGTGACCCATCGGTGGGTCAATCAAGTTAGGTTCTGCAATTTTTTCAAAGCTTTCTAGTGACTGTGAGTATAAAGTGAAGATATGCACCGGCTAGGTAATCGCAGGAAACGTGTTAACTTAGCACAGAAGGTGTGTTGTGGTGATATGCATGTATTCGTGTTGAAGTGGCATTGACGTGATAGGTTACTATATAACTGTAGATATTTTTTTAAGTATTTTCAAGTGGCTCGTATGTCTCTGAGAGCACAGCATAATGAAAATGTTACTTGTCCTATGTATAGTCCTAGTGTACAGCGGTACCTTATTTATCTTCCCCCAACTAGAAGTTTTCCGTTATGCCATCTGCATTAGCAAGTTTTGGATGAAACACAGTGAGCCGGGTGCTGAGATTGAAGATCTTGTTAATTGCTTCAAAATACTTCTTGCTCCTCTGGATTAAATTTAGGTCCAATTTCGAGGTGATTGACTGACACACTTACTGACGTTTAGATTTTTGCTGGAAATATACTAGGAAAATTTGCTGATGAAATTTCTCCTAAAGTGAAAATGATTTAAAATTTTTTAAACTGCTCATTTATCTCTCATGAAAATTAAATAGATTGCCGAAACAGATGGGCTCATTCAACATTGTTAGTGTCTAGTATAAATCACAACTTTTCAGTTGATAAATTCTCTCTAATTTGAAACGCTATCTACTTAAAATGGTCAATAAGTCAGATGGGAATAGAATTTACTCCATCTTTCTTGTGATACATCAGTACTGTTATTCAAGAAGTGGTGGTGGTCTGTGCTGGCCAAAAAAAAGAGTAATATTGGTTCGTAAGCTACAATTCGCATCACCGAACTTTCACGAAAACCGTTGTGAGATTAAAGCCTTTGATTAATTAAGTCGTGATAAAGATTACTTTGACTACGGTATCATTTAGTTTTCATTTAACTTCGTCGGACATCAGTTGAAGTTTCTGACGTGTGTATACTGTTGACTTTACTTTTAATTTTGATAATATAAAATATTCCTGAAAATCTTGTTATCTTGATATCATGTTGCTTTTCAATTTTGTTTTGAACATAATAGAAATTTTGAATCTAGTGGAGCGAGTGTGCTGTAGTAGATTTGTTGAAGTTATTTGGGAGCTGCGAACTCGAGGATTTAAGGATCAAGACTCCATAATTTCTGAGTTCTTATTCGGGGCATGTTGGCTGGTCGTTCGTTTGTTAAAGGCATTTCAAACGCACCTTTCCGCAATTTCCTCAGCTTGCAGAAGTTCTTCGTGGGCTCATTGTGGTGACTTGGAAGGTCCGAGCGAAAAAGGAAGCGGGGATGAATATTCCTGAAAGAGTCGATTAGATCTCTCAACATTTTAAAAATTTATATCAGATGCTCGTTGCCTCTACAAAATTGGTGGCTGCCCGACTGAAAATATTGTGATTTCCATGGTTATATTACGCATGTGATACAACAATCTAGGTTTAAGTCATCGAGTTCGAAAATCATGCTTTGTTAACTTAATTACACTATACCATTTGGAAAAGTCGCCTGTAGTGTAGATATCACGAATAACGCCGAAAACAAATGTAAATTTGTGTTAGCGGAATCAGACGGTAGGTTTCGAAGAATATATAATGCAACAATGCGTCTGTTCATCTATAGCTTAGCACGGATGCCCTATCAATATGAAATCTTCATTTCAGTGATAAAAAAACATTTTGGCCTGAAGTACTATAAGCATTTCCATTTTAATCAGTAAAGGAATCTAGGTCTAGGAGCCAGTGACTACTAATATTCCAGCAGACATAGATACTGTTGTCTAAAGTAAGGTTTTAAGCCCTGGCTGATATTTAAATAATACTGAAGAAAAATGTCTACAAATATACAAATGGGTTTCTGAAACCGTCCCTTGTGCATCAGCCACTGCGCGGGTGCACATGACGTGAAAATCAGTCTTTGGAACTGAATCTAATTTGTCTTTTTAAAATCGCAACCAACCAGAAAATAAATGATTTAATTCATGAACTTCGTGGATCATGGCCTACAATCACGAACGCTTCCCCGTGGGTTAGGACTTGAAGGAGGTGGTGGTTTATGGGACCACGGTTCATCTTATTTATTTAGAGATCGTTTAGTCGTATGACAGAAGCTCTATCGTGTTTGTGCATACACGTACTCATACGTCAACGAGAAATAAAATTATTTTGTATTCATCTAAAGTTAACCTTAAGGACTTTCTATGATACCATCTCTTTCTTAAGTTTGAAACTTCGTATGTATCATTTCTTTTCATTATTTATGAAAGCCCTTCTTTGTTACAGGAACCTTTACAAATTTTTATGGAACTAACTACAACGTGAAACTAGCGACAAATTAGAAAAAAACAAAATTGCCAATAAACAACATGGGTTATTCTCAGAAGTTCGGCATATTCAAGTTCTTGCTTTTGACTATTGCAGCTGTAGGTACGTTGTCGTTTTACAGGGTGCGGCAACATAACTTCCTCATTTGCCTTTCAAAAAGTTATGATAAAAGAACTTGTGTTACCGTACTCTATATTTATAGATTAAGGTTACGGCTGCTAGAGTTGAAAGTACGTTACCTTCATCGACCATTACGGCTGCTGTAATACATTGCGGCTGCTGACTGTTGCTATTTCAGATAACATTGGTAGCCCATCGCTGCATTTAGCTCCTGTGCTACAATTTAGTTGCTTAATGCATGGTTTGGTTTTCGACTTGTGATGAAAAACTGAAAGAAAAGATTGCTGCTGGTGTCAATGGCCGTCGGCTGCCGAGTTTCCAGGCCATTTTGTTACCTAGGCTGGGCACCTTTAATTGAAACAACACAACCTTTGGTGGTGGTGTATTTAGTTAATCTTATAATGAATGGCTATAATTATTTTTTATTGGAACATTCTTCGCTTCCGTGGATATAATTTTCTTCATTTTGTGACGTACAGGGAGCTAGGAAGGTATGTAATACTCTAGGCTTAAGCTTTCCATAATGAGTTTCAAACACTTTATTCGTTGACGTTTCAGCATAAAAATATAATTATTTTTGAGCAATCTTATGAGCTACAAGGTTTTAATCTCTGGGAATGTGCGCACAGATTTCAATAATTCAACTACGATTCGAAATCATGTTTCAATACATTCAAGTTCAAAATATTTTGTTTTTATTAAAATATTTTGTTGTTTTTGAGCTTTTTTGTTTGCTAGTGTCGCTGGTGGACTGTGCCGACTACCTCTCCATGTTTCCCTCTGCAGCCGCTGCCCATGTTGCACCTTTCCAAAAAGTTTTGAACTCCACTCCTGAATACCAAGATCTCCTAATGACTCACATTGATGACGAAGGTACGTCATAACTCTAAAAAAATAATAAATCAACATTATTCCTATATATCACTGAGTCCAGTCTCTAGTTTCATTCTACTTTATAGTGAAAACCCTCAAAATGCAATCACTGTCTTTTACCTGCACTCATAACCCAAAGTCTCTTGTGAAAAAGCTGGGATGTATTGCTTCGTTTTCCGAAGGTGGGTTTGCTGAAAATTTTATTTACTGTATACACGGCATTGCTCGGTAGACAAACTTTGTGATTGTTTTATTTTTTGGTATTTCTTCCCGGAGGACATAGCAACAGATGAAGTTACAGTTGCTCAAGGACAACAGTTTTGTGTATTTTTCCGTTCCATATGGTCGTGAAACGCGTTAATGATTATTTGCATCTTCATATCGGTTATTTTGAGATGTTTCGCTATTTTCCCTGCACTGTTCATTGTCTAACTCAGTTATGAAATAATAACTTTTGACCCTTGATAAAAACATTTATTTATACATATATTTTAATTTGCAGAGACATTATATATAGATATGAAATACATTTGAAAAGGTCTAAAAATGTATACAATTATTCATATTTCATGTACAGTATAATATGTAATTGAATCAATGTAACGATAAATATTGGACACTGTGTACTTTCCTTTCTATTTAACAGACAGAGAAGAACTTTCAAATCTTACCGAGTGTCTTTCTGTTCTCGTGTACGAGCTGGACGAAAATATGTCGAACGGAACCTATCTCGACGACTGCAAGTCTATCACTAAAATGAACATTTCGGCCCTTTGGACCTCGGACGAGGCATCTCTTTTAGCCTTGTACGTACCCATGTGCCTGTCGAATCTGAGTACCAGCCTAACGCCGGAAAATCTGGTGGCTAACATCGAAAAGAACATTCCTTTTTCCGGCGCAAACATAAATTTTACGTCATTAACTACTGAATTAAAAAAGATTGATGAGTTATATGTCATGGTGATGCAGCCTGAAGGAACGCTCGCTCGTGCGAGTGTTTTTTCGCTTCTAAACGACTTTTACTTGCAGTTTCAAAAAACTTTAGATCAGTTTGATGATCTTATCACGTCATTTTCGGAGATCGGGGTGGAAAACAGAGCTGATGAGTCGAAATACGAAGAAGACGCACTGACTCTCAACCAGCGGATTCTTGACACCATAAGCGTCCTAGACTCGGCCATTGCGGACTCTAATCTTGAACCCCATTCTGCCCTGGAGGCCTTCAGAGGCGGCCTCCGTGTCCTGTTGAAAAGAGGCAACCGCAACAACAAAATTGCTTGTTGGAATAAGCGATTTGCCAGAGACGCTTCAGTTAATCTAAACCCACATCCTCGCTGGCTGGAGAGAACTATTGCCATTCTACGTACGTATTCATAATAGCATGCATTTGATGAGTCTGCAGTAGTACAATAACACATAATGTCTCTTACTTGAGAAAAACGAACATTTTGAAAGAATATCGATATATTTTCTTTTTTATTTGATTTTTGCTTGGCTGTTAAGTAATCAGTTGCTGAGCATTCTGATCATTTCTGACTCAAATGAGCCTCATGGACTTATTACTTTAACATCTGATCACTTGAATAGTAACCCACGAGGAACTGTTCATTGGAATTGTCCTTGTTTCAGTACCTCTTAGCACTTAAACATTTCTGCAGGGTAGTGAAGGACTTGAAAGTCACACATGAAGGAGATGAAGGGCAAAAAGAACAAAGGAGGTGCAGAGAGAGGCTACAGTTATCAGTGCACTGTGGACAATTAGCGCTCTTTAGTCGTATTGTCTCTGCCGTCACTCGCCGTAAAACTTGTAATACCTAACACGGGAGATTGTTTCTTGTTGGATGGTTAGGTCGGCGTAAGCTTTTACTTTTGTACTTCTCTTTTTCACTCATGAGGTCAGCATTCCGTGCGACCGACTTTTCGATTTAGAGTCTTCGACACTTGCTTATTTAATTTTTCTGGTTATTGCCTATTTGTGATTACTCTACTGCAACTGTTGCTACTTTCTGATGTCTTTACCTTCGTGTAATTGAAGTAATTCTGCTCTGTGAACATGTATGAGTGACTGAATTCGACAAGCGAGGGTAGGCTGGTAATGTGTATAGCTGGCCGTTGTAGGAAAGCTCAGGTCTGATGTATTTATACCTTTACAAGAAGAGATTCGAGATGTGAGAGTGCAAATTTACACGTAATTCTGAGGAACGCCCTAGAAAGTAAAATGTACAGATACTTTAACACGAAATAAGGTATGGAGAAGCTTTGTTCCATTCAGATGTTCATGAATATACATTGGTCTTTAAATTTTTAGTACAGTATTAACATCATAAGGCTAGTGATCATGCTTTCAGTAAGTGTGTATCTTGTGGCTTGAGGTAGAGGCTCGGAGAAGCGTGTTGCATCAATATGGAAGTTTGAGGAGATAGTTTGTGAGGTCAATTAGTCAGTCTACCTGGTCCTTACGTTTCAAGCAGAAAAAATTAGAAGGCTACGTGAGGAAGCAAACCCTCGAAACAATGGACCTGCCTGTACAGATCACTAACCAGAAGGTTAACACGTTGCCTCCGATTACCTGATTGGAGTAAAATTCACTTTGTACGCATAGTCACTAGAAGGATCTGAAAAAATTACAGAACCTAACCTAAGTGGTACACATACGTACCACTTCGGAGTCAACGTGTTAAAGTAGAAATAAAAATCCTTTCAATTCCCTTTTTAACACATTTTCTGTGAAGTGACCCACCGGTAGATCACTTAGGTTAGGTTTTGTACATTTTTTCAGAGCCTTCTAGTGACTGTGTGTACAAAGTAAATATTTTTACCGGCTAGGCAATCGCAGGAAATGTGTTAATCTTACAATCGAAATCTGCCCAGTACGTAGTAGGACTAAAATAAATCTCCGCTTGATCTTAAAGTTATTCGTAGGTCGAAACTTTGTCAATAGTTGCGCTCATCGTTCATGGTTTAACACGTTGACTCCGAAGCGGTACGTATGTGTACCACTTAGGTTCTGTAATTTTTTTAGATCCTTCTAGTGACTATGTGTACAAAGTGAAGTTTTACACCAATCAGGCAATCGGAGGCAACGTGTTAATCCTTTCGGTACCATGATGCAAATATAAGAACCTTTTCAACATATTTAATATCAAATTTTAAGAAAGGTGCTTTGTGATGTTTTACGGTCACTGCATTGTCCTGATCAAACTGTAGCTTGCACTGCCCTACCAGCGTTTGCACAGACACACGTGTTGCTCTGCATCTTAATAGGCGAAAAATGACTGCGGCTACCAGAGATGCCGTCGGGACCGAGAGGGTTAAGCAGAAACAATTGGTATGGAAAAATATAAGGATCTCTTTTTATTTCCCCAAAACTCCTCAGTTTAGTTTTTCCACGCTACTTCTATGTCACGAAATGAATGAGTCAATGAAACCATCATAAGGAGGTTAGTACGTTACACCCTTCACTGAAGATTTGCAAAATTTCACATTTTCTTCATATTTTTATTCAGTTTATACTAGTACAGCAGCAAATAATTCTCATAATTGTGCAGGTTTCGTCTTGAGCCTCAGATTTCCTGGGCCTGATGGATATTACGTCGGATACTGAGACAGGTACAAGATTTGAGAAAATATCATGAATGAATTTCCGAAACAACATCTTCTGTCAGGAGAGCTCTCCTAACCGTGGTATGTAAACTATCATTGCACATTAATTCATGTTTTGTTGTTAACGCTGCACTTGCTGCGGATCGACAACTGCTGAAAATCCGCTTGAATATTCAATTCTATATCTCCTATTTGAAAAGTTCCACACATGGATTCGCATTTACCAGTCCTATTTAAATGTCAGCTTACTATACTTTCAAAACTTAAAATATCATGAAAGATTCGAGTGGATTGTCGTCTTTCAGCCCAGAAAGATCGTTTAATTCTTTGCTCCAGTGTGCGTCTACAGAGTTCTGTAATGAACGGAGAAGGATAAATCGTTATTTGTATAATAAAATTCAGTGCAGAAAATAAAGAAATGCGCAAGTACTTTTTTAATCCGCAGGTCGTTGCAGACCAATTAAATCTAATCTGCGCTATACGTGGGATTTTAATTCTCCTTCTTGATCGAAATGTTACTTCAACTCGAAGTAGAGCTAACTACTTTGACTAACTAGAGCAGAAAACTGAACTCCTTTGAGCCGGCCACTAAGTTACGAGACCGACTTTTTTAGAATCTAATGCATCGATTGAAGTAGTTTCCAAATACAATAGGATTGGCATGCTCGAGGGTTGGTTTCTTAAACCTTACACGTTTTTATCAAAGTTATTCTGTTTTGCATTCATCTTGATGAGGTAGAGAAGGGTTTCGTTATTGCCAAAGGATTTTACTCGCAGGATCGTAGTGTAAAGACTTCTAGAATAGAATAGAATAGAATAGAATAGAATGAGGCTATAGGAACGAACCTTCTGACCCATTCTTGGGTCAAATAATTACTTTGATAATTATTCGGTTGTTTACCCAAGTCCCATGCCGTATTTCTAGTTTCGTCAACCATGTCGGCAGCGGGATTCGAACCCGGGTCTTTCCACTCGCAAGCAGATCTGCTCACCAGTCGACCAAGCTGGTGATAGAGTTGGTGACTTCAACTCGAAGTAGAGCTAACTACTTTGACTAACTAGAGCAGAAAACTGAACTCCTTTGAGACAGCTACTAAGTTACGAGACAGACTTTTTTAGAATCTAATGCATCGATTGAACTAGTTTCCAAATACAATAGGATTGGCATGCTCGAGGGTAGTTTTCTTAAACCTTACACGTTTTTATCAAAGTTATTCTGCTTTGCATTCATCTTGATGAGGTAGAGAAAGGTTTCGTTGTTGTCATAGGATTTTACTCGCAGGATCGTTGTGTAAAGACTTCTCAGCTTAATTATAATGCACGCCTTTGAATTTTTATTAGTTATTTTAATTTTTTTAAACCATTTTATGGAAACAACAAATTTTTAAACGACAAATGTGCTCAATTCTCGTCATATCCTTCAATCCTTCACAAAGGATATCTTTGACCAACTAATTATCTGCGCAACTGTGAGGAACGAGACATGCCCAAATCAGAACAAAAAATTATTTAACCATCGATTGAAGGGTAGTTCTCTGGCATTCATTTGCTATCTTCTCACCATAGCTTTGTTAGTTATTTCACTGGAATTGACGGCAGGCTTTGTCCCAGTGTTTTCATAATCCTAACCATCAATGTAATGTCGAGTTCATTCTGAAATAGTTAACTTGTGGGGAATAGACATGGCCTCCATCTTTTAATGCATATCCGTAGCACAAGTTAGGACTGGTTTCCAATGTTGCTCGTAGACTTCGCATTTATTTTAACACGTTGCCTCCGATTGCCTGGCCGGTGTAAATCTTCACTTTGTACACATTATTACTAGAAGGCACTGCAAAAAAATTTACAGAACCTAACCTAAGTGGCCCACATACGTACCACTTCCGAGTCAACGTGTTAGGGTGAGTAAAATTATCTAGTTACTTTTGCCAAAGTTAACTGCTTGTTGCATCGATTCTCAACGGTAAAATAGGAAAAAGAAGCACTCTTCTCAATTATCTCTGGCTACACTTGGTAAAGTCATTAATGTTAACTGTACGAATTTATTGAACGTTTCGCTTTAGAGCAAAGTAGATCATATTGTTCCTTTCCGTTTTTTCCAGGAATTCAAGTGTAGACATTGCCACTATATTTCCTGCAGTAGAACATCTACCAACTAAGGATTTTGTGATGAAGTATTTTAGAATACGATCCTATATCATGTTACGTGTATTAATCTGATCAGGAATTCAGTATTCTTCCTCCGGGTTGTTAATTTCTTTCTCTCAAAGTAGCGATTAACATCCACTTCTTTCGTGATCCTGTTTCTTGGTTCCTCTCATAACTGACACTGCAGCATATTGGAATGATAGAACATCTAGATTCCTGAATAGATGTTAATATATTTCTTGTTCTTTTGGGATCCTGTCCATCTCCAGAAAAGTGTCTATTTTTGTGTAACAAATCTATTTTAATGAGGGTACATGAAGGAAACTGCCCCACATGCTCTTAGTTTGGTGGAACACGGAAATGAAACAAGACATTATGAAGTTATCAATTTTATATCATAACATCCTTAGAGCAAGATTTTGTGTGAGCTACCATTCACTCCACAGATACAAAACAATTACGCACAATAAAACGCCACGAAGGCAAAAAAGAACGCCACCACATTTCCACATTAACTGAAAAATGAATTGAGACAAGGTGCGGACTCAGCCAAACACTAACCGATAACACGTGTATGGATGCCTTTTATTTGTAATGCCTCAGTAAAACATATGCAGGAAAGACCGCAACGCGCACGAATGAAATCGTAACAAAGAGGATACCACAGAGAACAAGCAAATCGTCTTAACATATTAAATAAAATCAATCAACAAAAAATGTAACGCATCCAGAATGTTTGTTGATACAGCTCTAACGGACTCCGAACTAAGTAACATTTATGAACGTCGGTTTCTGAATACTACAGAAATTACATTCATTATTGAAGGCGCTTCTAGTATAAAGTAAGTTCCAGTTTTATATCTTTAGTAAATACTACGAAGTTAAATTAATAAAGAAATAAAATGCACGTAACAATTCAGATACGAGCGGAAAATCAGTCCTTGAATGAAATGAACTTACAAAATAAAATTTTCGGTCAGTGGAACAGGACATTAAAAAATCACAGCCACTAAACTTGAAAAAGGCAAAACTTCTACGTAGTGATCATCCCACGCTAAACTAGTAAATAAATTAGCACATAGAACGCATCCTACCTTCACCAATACTTTAGGCCTTAACAAAATGTTGTCGGAAAAAGCGCGATGGTTTCAACACGAAAAGTTTTGGTAACTCGCAAAAGTGGGTCAGCACGATTATAAATAGGACTCCATTAACTACTAATAAATTCTTAGGATGTGCTGATCACAATTTCTGTGTCACTTATGCAAGCACAGGCCTGAATAAAGTTCCACAATGTCTGGCTGAAGTTCCAGTCTTTCTTTTCAACTTTATGTTCTAGCTTAAACAATCGGTTCTGCCGAAGCACAAGAATTGAGTACAAGTGTGAAAGTATTTTACTGTAATGAAAGTTTCATTTAAAGCAGCACTTCCTGTCGTTCACTTTCGTACTAAGAACTTTCGTAGTGAGTTTAAGGTGTTTATTTTAAGACAAGTAGGAATTCAAGTGAAAATGTCTTCAGACGAATTTATAAAATATTGAACTAGACCGGCCACTAAAATGATTTTATCTGTTATGCTGTCGACCTCTATACCTAGGTCATTGGGGTAAAGTTCCATTCTTTCAAATAGATTTTTTTTCTTCGGACTTTGGCCAGTGAGCGTTAATAGTACTTGGTGTATAGAAACGATTTCTTGTCAAACTGAGTTACTTCACCGTGCTGAGTTACTTCAGTAGCTTCACCGTGCGCCAAAAAGCTTTGCGATTCCTTTCGCACGCTTTGCATGCGACATCAAATCAAATCCCCTTGAGGTAAATAACGCAACCCACAACCTAAAAAGAAACTAAACTATTTCATGTTCCGCTTTTTTAACCCTTTAGCGACGAAAAGGACCATACGGTCCTCTTTTACGGTCTTTGGAAGAATTGTTCTAATAATTAAACAGTGAGCAATATGAGGTTGCTACTAGGTTTGAACGCAGCGGCATGTTACAGCGTCGTTCTTTTGGCTGCCTGGCTCTCAGCGTGCTTCATTGCATCAGTGTACAGACGGTCTTTGTGAGCTTAAACGTAGAAGCTAGAAAAAGAAATTCGTCGCTAAAGGGTTAAGACATGCAATTTCTTCGTTATACCAAATGCTACGAAGCAGAGACGGTTTGACCTGTTTGCAACGTGGCCGACTTTTTCTTCCTTTCCTTGCACCTCTTGTGGGCGTTGCTGACGAGGTGCGCCTGCCACTGGTTGTCTCCTATGAAGACACGTTCACACACGCTGCACTCGTGGCGGTTGTAACGACCTGGTCACGCAAGAATGATGTCAACACGCAAACGGCAGACAAACTCAGCTGTGTTTCCACAGAGCGAGGGATCGTACAAACGAATTACCTTAGCTCTGAAAATTAGCTTCAATTGCTTGTAGCTCAGCAGTGAAAAATTAAGCTCAAAATCATAACTGTTAACAAAAATAGTATCGTATATGATTTCCTAAATTTTGAGTTTGTAAACAAGTATTTTCGTCAGCACAAGATGGAGACAATGAAGTGCATTAAAATTACAACGAAGGGGAAGGAAACAAGCACTTGGGACAACATTATCATATCGTACCGAAGAAATTACTGTGACAAAATGTAGGCAAGAACACAAGCAACTACGTAAAACCTAGAGAAAAGCAACAATTTATTTCACTCTTCACATTAAGATAAGCATTATTTTGATCCTAGTCTGATCGCATTGACATTAGCTACTACATTAGTACAAGTGCATCTGAACGTCCTCTTCACGTGGTATCCCACTACATAATAACTAGACAGTTCCCGTGGAAGTTCCACGGTTTAGATTTTACTGATTATAAATTATTATGAAGATGAATGCATCAAAGATTTGCGACGAGTTATTGTGCTTTAATTGAATAATTTTCCTTAATATCTACAGAATTTCCATCGTGTATCTTATCTACCGATAACATGGCCAATATAGTACCCGTTGAAATTCCTTGAATTAGAAGTGATAAAATTCAGGATCCATCAAATAAAATATTTTTTTACATTTACCCGTGGTATTACCAAAATCTGAATATTTTTCATGAATGTATACAGAACTTCCATTTCTATTTTAGCTATCGATAACATCGCCTTGTAAGAGAAGAAAGGTAATAACAGAAAAAATCGAGTATTTTATAGTGATCCGGCGCCTCTGGTATCCACAATACAATGCTTGTAATACATACATACCCGTTCTGATTTCAGTTCAATAATTTTTTTTCAGTAATAAATAGGGAGTAATGGGACGGACACACAAAGATACGGAGAAATGGAGATACATAGTCGATTATATATGTAGATACAGAGTTTGTTGCTTGCTTGCTTTGTCCGTTTCTCTGTCACGCTCTAAAGGATTTAGATAGGAAATTTGACAAGTTTGTAAGCATTGTATTGTGGATACCAAAAGCACATCCTTCAATCTGGAAACTCCTTCACAAAGCCCGCGTCCACTGGCAAATCAAACGAAAGAATTCAGTAAAAAAACACGTGAAATTTCCCGTGTGGGTTCACTAGTACAGAATAAATGTCAAACTTTTCACCTTGGATATCGTTTGAAGAGGCTGGTGGAGCAGAGACGGGCGAGATGGAGGAAGGAGCCACCTCACCATTCAGCAGGGCCTCCACAATTGCTACAGCTGGAGAGTACACAGCGCTCTGCCAGTTACGGGGCTCCGTGGTGTCCAGGCGATACATGGGTGGTACCTGAGGCACGAATAACTCGTCAACTAATAAAATCTAATACTAAGAATGACCGTCGTGTGTTTATGCATTAATATGTTTCGTGTCACGCTCCTAAGAATAGATAGGAAGAAATTAGCACTGGCGGTCTTGGTTTCAGTTCACTGGTAAATTAATGCACTCATTTTCGCTGTACAAGTGCACTATAAGAAGTCACTTTCAAAAAAATTAGAGAGATTCAGAGCCTTATATACTCGAGTCTGTATCGTGGATACCGAGTTCGGCGGGGCATTGCATATTACAATATACATACACAAGCTCGCAGTTGCTTTCAGTAATGCTGAATTTCTGTATCTAGGATATGACACGAATGGCTATAACTACTTCTATTGCGGCTCAAAAATACTGAATTCTAAGTGTTTATTATACACTAGATTTGCCATCACTTTTGATGGCACGGGTACACTAGTATAAATAAGATCTCTTTATGCATAGTACAAAAATCGTCATGTATTCCGATATATCAAAAAAATTTACTGACGAAAGACATCGTTGCGGAAACATCAGCCATAGCGACCTAGAGAAGTCTTGATGAATTGCCGAAAAGGTGTCACTTTGCTCGGATTAAAGCACGGAACACACTACCTCTCAAACAGGCACACTTATGTTGATAGTCTTTGAAAACAGACATTTTGATAATCCTATGACACATTTCATGGGATATCGAACTCATTTTATAAACTGTTTTGAAAATCAAAATTATCTGCAAGAACACTCATTGCCACTCGGTTACGAGTTGAAGCCTAACAGAATAACCGGGAGTACAATTTTTATTTTTATTTCATTTTTATAGATATTTCAGGTTGCAACGGAAGTTCTGTCCGTTTTTTGCAAGATTCAGAAGATAATATATGAAAAAACTCGATAGTTCCCGTGGAAATTCCACGGTTTAGATTTGTGAATTTGAAATTATTTTAAAGACGAATGCATGAAAGATTTATGACAAATTTAGTTTAAAATGACTATTTTCCATGAATCTACATATAATAGACTATGTATCTCCATCTCTCTCTCTCTTTATCCCTATCTTTGTGTGTCCGCCCATTACTTCTTATCTAGAGTATCACTGAAGAAAAATTATTGAACTGAAATCAGAACGGGTATACATGTATTATAAGCATCATATTGTGGATATCTACGGCGCCGGATAACTATAAAATATGCCATGTTTTTGTTACTAGCCTTCTTCTCTTACATGGCCACGTTATCGGTAAATAAGTTCTGTATATATTCATGAAAAATATTCAGGTTCTGATATTACCACATGTAAACCTGGAAAATGTATTTTATTTCATAAATTCTTAATTTGATCACTCCTAAACCGTGGAATTCCCACGGGTACTATCTAGGTCATGTTATCTAGGCATGAGAACTAAAATTTTGAAAACCAAGGGTGTATCAGAACTGTCCATATCGGCACAATGACTAAAATCATGGAGCGCAACTCATTTTTTTTAACCAAAAGAATCAAAAACAAGACGAGAAGAACAGGCTAGCAGGCATATGAGCAGCGGGACCTGTACTGCACTCAAAGTCTCACCTGTCTGTCCAGGGCGCCCGTGAAACGACTTTTGATCCATTTGACTTGACGTCTGGAGTACCGCCGCGTTACCTGCACAGCAAGGAAGTATCAGCACTCATATTACACCTGCACAGCATGGAAGTATCAGCACTTATATTACACCTGCACAGCATGGAAGTATCAGCACTCATATTGCACCTGCACAGCAAGGAAGTATCAGCACTCATCCCGCTGCCGACATGGTTGACGCGGCTAGAAATACGGCATGGGACTTGGGTAAACAACCGAATAATTATCGAAGTAATCATCCGACCCAAGAATGGGCCAGAAGGTTCGTTCCTATAGCCTCATTCTATTCTATTCTATTCTATTCTATATTGCACCTGCACAGCAAGGAAGTATCAGCACTCATATTGCACATGCACAGCAGGTCAATTTACATACATCAAACACTGCAACTAAACAAAAATTTTCAAAGCTAAAGGCAAACAAGTGTCACGGCATTTGCTCCGTAATTATAAAGTGACGTAACGAACAAATTTGCACGGTGTACATTATTGATGAATCATAAATACATAGATTCATTTAAACATTAAATGAATAACTTTTGGAAAGTAAAACCATAATATGTTAAGTATTTAAAAATTTTCGTGGGTTATTATTTTGTATTACTATCATTTCATTCATTTTTTTGTTCCCCGCTCTAACAACTGCACGGTATATTCGAAGGATTAACGTCTCTTAAAAAAAATTGAAGAAGGCATGTTGGACTTCAAACACGAACGGGAGTTGACTTTCTACCCATAGAGATGAAACACAAGTGTCCTCATCCAGTTTGCAAAACTCATTCGCATGATAAAAGTGTGTCAAAGGTGCGAATCTTTGAAAAGAATATACCGGTGAATGTTCTTTCTAAACGGAAAATTTTCGTTTGAGGCTAAAAAAGCTTAGCATTCATTATTGCATATTACGTCCAATAAACGTAATTTACTAATGATTCAACCGAATATACTTTACAAGTAAGAACTGATTTGATTTCATGTATTCTATCACAGGTATTCTGTTTATCTCAGGAAAAATGATCAAGCGTTGCTCCCGTTTTGATATTAAGAACAAACACAAAGTCATCAACACTACGAATGAACCTGTAAACTGTTTACGTGAAAACGCAGGAAAAAAATGTCACATACAACAAACCAGATATCCAAACCAATCCTCACCAGCTTCAAGCGTTCGATTCCATTTTTGTAAAGAGTCTGCCCTTTCTCAGACTCTCTCTCTTCAGAAGACAATACAAGGTAGTCATGAAATTCTTTGAAGCCGATGCTCTGAAAGATGCCCAGCGTGTAATCGGCAACTGGCTTCATTCCAACCGTTGCATCCTTCTCAGGTATCCTGGATACTGCCGGTGCAGTTCCAGTTCCAAAACTAACACCATCAAAAGATTCATCTTTTTTAACGGCGATGTTTTCAGTCAAATCCGTCGAGATAGTAGATACGGTGTCCCCATCATCAAGCTTAATTTTTTTCTGTTGGTCCGACTGTTCAGCAGATTCACAACGACGCTTGCTACCGTTGACTGAGGTACATAAATCGCTCGACTTTGCAACTCTTTCGGGCTCCGTTTGGTTCCCTCCACACTTAGGGTCGGAGTGAACCATCTTCAGCCTCCTTTTGTTGTAGCTGTCGTGGAAGTTTAAAAGCTCGTCAACCAGACCCATTTTTAACATGTCGTCCACTCGAGCATCCAGTCGGGCGTCCAGAACCTCCTGCTCAAAAGAATAGAATAGAATGAGGCTATAGGAACGAACCTTCTGGCCCATTCTTGGGTCGGATAATTACTCCGATAATTATTCGGTTGTTTACCCAAGTCCCATGCCGTATTTCCAGCCGCGTCAACCATGTCGGCAGCGGGATTCGAACCCGGGTCTTCCCGCTCGAAAGCAGATTCGCTCACCAGTCGACCAAGCTGGCGATATAAAGCGATATAATGAAACCTACACTAATGGATTCTTAACCCACAAGTTATTAAACCTATACTTGCAGATCGTAATTAAGACAAAAAATGCATCAAGGATAGTAGACTTACTCTTTGAGTAGACTGAGGATAATTTTGATTTCAAGAAGTCACAACAAAATTAAAAAGAAAATTCATTAACAATTAGTTAACGGTTTCCACGGTAGTAATAACCATATAAGCTACATAACAATTTAAGAGAAAAGACAGAAAATGAAGGCTCCTATAATCGAGGAGTCATTAATTAAATTGCTGCACGCCATAAAAAAATTACAGCAATACTGAATCATTATAGTTCTCTCATTACGTTTAAGATTTAACCACAGTTCTCTGCACAACGCTGAAAAATAATCAAATTTCAGTGTCCCGGATTATACAGCCCGGTACAACAAGTAAAAAGAGATGAAGGTCAAGTATCTCACAGGGATAAAAAGAAAATCTATCAAATTTACAAAACCATTCCTGCCGTGAACTTAACCCTTTCGCTACCATTGGGTTAATATGTCCCAAACAAACTTTAAAAATCATTCCTTTTAGTCCCATATTCTAAATGTTTCATTCAATATTACGGCAAAATTACATAGGGATTAGTACAAATGAGTGATAATTTACGCAATATTTTGATCAGTATGAAAATAATTTGGTCATGAAAGGGTTAAGGGACAATGATATGAGAACGAGCTCACCTCAAATGGGCATTACGGAAATCATAGAGAAATACGAGATAAATCTATATCGTATTAAGCGAAGTATACTGTACATATTCAATATGGCAATTGCAGCATATATTCGTAACCGCTGTTGACCTCAGTTGTCAACTGATCTCATTAAACAGTTTGTGTGATATATAATCCCAAAAATAATTTAAGCATGATTTATTTTTGCAGTCCTAATTTGTATTAAGTCGTATATATTAGGCAGTGCACAAACATTAAATTCAAAAGTTTATTCATTTCAACGGATAAACTTTCACATCGATGGATCTTCCAACAAGATAACGATTCAAAGCGTCATACGAGAGCTAATCATGAATAATTTCGTCGGAAAAATAAGTGTTTAATAACATTCAATCATCAAGGCTTAAATTACACTAAAAATTCTTGGCAAACATCGAGTATTGAAATCTTATTGAGGAACGCAAGAAATATTTATTATTTGCTGGCAATTCCCAAACAATTATTGCGTTCAAATAACAAACGAATATGACTGCACTAGTGAAAACATCAGAAAAGGATTATTAACGATGAAATACAACATAGACTACTCACCCAAGTATTAAAAACCAAAAAATCAATCTATACGAATACTTTTTCATCCCCAATTGAAAAAATTTAATTTTCATTCAAATCATTACCTTCTTTTCAGTTTTGCAAGAAACAAACTAGCATCAATACAGTTGAGCAGGAAGTTTATAGAAAATAAAATACCGCAACAATAAACAAGTTTTCAGTGAACATGATAGTCCACTTAAAGCTCTACAATACTAAGGCAATAACTGGTCACAAAAGAAAGAGTTATCGTTCGCCCATGTCACTATATGAACTGTAACATAAGGAGGCGCAGTATTACCTGTTCACTGACATCACAAGTTAGACTTCTGTGCATTTTATGAATTTTTCCTAACCGTACAATGAGAATAAAAAATACTCATAATAAGAGCAATGCGTTACAAATTTCTGTTCTATACTTATTTTTATCTAATAGTTAAGTCTGAAATGAAATAATGATAACTCTTCAGGAACACAAGAATGGACCATCACAAAACTTGGCAAAAAGCAACAAAACACACAGAGGTGAAATAAAAGACATAGAATACCAACTCCACTAATAGTTCAAAAACGTTTACGGTTAAAAACCACCGACTCCAAAAATCGAGTTACTGACCACGGCACAGACTAGAAATACGAGTATATTTTCTTTTGTGCAAAAATCAACAGAAGCAGAAAAAGGCGAAGAAGAAAGAGGTGTAGTCACGCACCTGTTCGGACGCGACCCAAAGCACGACGGTGTTACGATAACGAAGACCTCCTCCTAACACACTGCCTCCTTCAGTCTCTCTCTGGCGCACCAGGTGCTCGCTGTGGGGCAGCCCTGTCTTCTGCCATACTTCCAACGACCTGCAAATGAAAGAAAAATACCATATAAAACTTTGACTCTAGATCAATACGAGATCATCGTGATTGACAGAAGATACTAATACTGACAATTTCACAATCTTGTAGCTTCACACAATCGTTTTTCTTAACCCTCGTTCAAGTGCCACACTAAAAATAATGTTCTTCGGTAACATACTATGAACAGCACACATTTGCATTGATCATGGATATCAGGATGATGTTTAGTTACCGTGAGAGCAGTGACTGAACAAGATGATGGTAAAAAATATTTCGTTTTTGATGATGGTGCTGTAATTTGTTAACTATAACAACTTGAATGCAACTTTCATTATAAAGAATTTAAAATCTTATTTTGTTCAATTTAAAGATTCGAAATTACAGACTCAACACCCTGGTCAATACGATTGCCAAAACTTATTGCATTATACAAAATATTTATATTACCAAAACTTATGCAAAATATTGACATTGATGAATGCAACGGCTTCTCGAAGATTTTTACTTCAGTAATATTGAACAACACAGCTCGAAATATTATTCTTTTACATAAGTTCACTAAAGTGAAAAACGTGGTTCAAGAAGTCATATAAACCATGAATGTCATCTTTCGCATTTTAAATAAGAAATTCTGGTAATCGTATTCATGAGTGTGTTGATTTCGGTGATAATCATTTCAAATGTTTAAAATGAAATTAAATATCTTTTTCATTTTGTTCTTTGCAATGAAACTTATTTCAACCTTTTTACTTTAGTAGTTAACAAATAATAACATAAAAAGGATCCATTTTTCAGTCACCCGGTATGTATGTATGTATGTATGTATGTATGTTTGTGTATGCAAAAATAAGCAACAGCCGGTCTTCTATTACTTACTACATGTACGGTGAAAGGTAAAGTTACTAGCTATCGTATTTCTACGATACCAACTATTAGGTTGTTACAAAAATAATGGCCGATTTCAGAAGCATGCGTTGGCCTTCGAGCGGCCATTATTTTTGTAACAACCTAATATGTGTTACGGAAAATTTAAATGAAATTGCGAAAGAACTACAGTACTCAAATAAGCACAGAACCACCATTACATTTGGCAACTGCCAGTTAACGATGCAATCATCAGAATAGGAGATGTATTCCAAATGTAATAATTTGTGTTGAACTATAATATAATTCAACACACTGCAAGTGTTGATATAGACGTACGTATGTTCCAAGGCTTACTTAAGAATGATCTTGTGACACGGCGAGGCTCGTATAAGAAGTTACCGTACGTTTGAAGAAGTAAATATCGGGACGGGAACATCGTTCTCTGGTAACTGAGTATGCTGCAATATCTGTGAAAACTCTTAACCAGATCAAAATTAACTCAAATGAAAGTAGGTCAAAGTTATGCAAGAACAAAATTGATATAACTGCAAGTTTTAAATGCAATCAACACGTAGAAAACATTCAATAACTGGGATATGGTATCGGAAGAGACGCAGTTTCATGAGCTGCATGAAAGCGATGTCAATACAATTAGAATGTTTTGGTCCAACATGGTCACAATACAGTTAACCATCAGTAATCGCTTTCACATAATCGCGCACCCAAACCGCGGATCAGAATCTCAGAGCCGCAAATTTGAGTCACGGAGTCCCTATTCTGTTGCTAACTTAGCCAGAGGGAAAACCATCAACGGAGGGAATTTCAGAATTGAGTAAAATCTAAATATTTGCAGATAGCGTCTTAGTTCAACATGCTGCCTTCTTGCACGGTCTTCGCAATGGGAGATGTTTCATCATAATCCGTGACTGACAAGGCAGCGTGTTAAAATATAGAAATGTGAGATGACAGCAACTCAGTACAGTGATCAGCAGCAGATTATAACAAGCACCAACAACCCTACTGAGTGAGCCATTTGAATTATTGGTCATTAAATTGTTGGTCACTTACCATCAAGTCCCAGTAAATATACAAGCCGCTGAACAAAGAGGTGTGTGCCGGCGTGCTTCGAAGCAAAGAATCTTTGAAAAAACTTTTGACCGGTTGGAGAAAACCAAATGAACATTTTACTAAATGGTGAGTCGGCATAAACTCAGTAAATGTTCTAAATTATGCCGTTATGACCAGATAGAAGTGATATTTGTTTGCCTTGTTCGAGGCATTTTTGGTGTTATAAGTTGAAAAATCGTTTATGAAATACCACACTTTTATAGTTGTGTCTGCTAAGACTAAACTACAATACAACAAAATACAGTCAAAACTACTGCTTGATGCAAATAAGTACTATAAAACAAATCCGGATTTGTATCGAACAACTAAATGAGCTTGCAGCCATACCCAATAAGTAGCGAGTGCTTGGCAACCGCAACTACTAATTGGTTGGTGAAGTCTCAAAACACCGAAAGACCGTAAACACGACACTACAAACTACGTCAAAAACACTATAACTACACTAATACCCAAAAAAACAGCGAGTGCTTTGCAACCGCAACTGCTTTTTGGTACTTGAAATTTCAATGCTACCTTTCAAGAAGTGATATTTTTACGATACATTCAATTACACCCAACATGGTAAGCATCAGTGACGAATAAATTTTCAGCCATATCCAACGTGTAGCGAGTGCTGTTGCAACCGCATCTACACAATGGTTGGTGAAGTTTCATTCGCTCAGATTAACAATTAATGGCAAACCAGTAACATAATGAAGAATATTCATTCTCAATCGAAATACAGTATCATATCGAAACAAGCGATGTTTCGGGAGTGATACTGTACTTCTTTAGACTTCATTTATCAAGTTCTCACCGGATAATCTTCCGGCGATCATTTGGATGGAGTGTTTTGGCTCGCTCAGGGTCTACTCTCATCAAATCAGCATACAAAACATGAGTAGGGTCAGTCATGTCACGCTCATACGTTCGCTCAGCAACTTGATGGCTGCTGAGATGACGTGAGACAACGTTATTCTTTCCACCATGAATGTCGGTCTCCTCATTGGGGAAACTTGAAGACGTTCTACTGTCTGACCGCTGAGAATTTTCATCACTGTTCGTGTTTTCACCGCTGCCTGCATCGTAACGATAACAAGCAGAGGGATAACACACAGTATCACTTCCAACACTGAGAGAAGCGTCAGCACGGTTCTGACCAGTGATTTCAGTATCACAGCCGACAGTAGTTTCACTATTAACTTGATAAGCAGAAACAGCGGAACTTCTTAATTCTACAGCACTTGGCTTACAAGCCAAACTATCTTCACTTCTTAATTCTACAGCACTTGGCTTACAAGCCAAACTATCTTCACTTCTTAATTCTACAGCACTTGGCTTACAAGCCAAACTATCTTCACTTTTCAATCCTACACTTGGCTTACAAGCCACACTATCTTCACTTTTTAATTTCAGATGAACACCACCTGCCTCAGAAACCGATTGTGACGAAAAAGGGACTTGCTGAGAGGACGAGTCTTTCCCAACTAGCACCTGCCAGAGCAAACTCTCAATGTAGTAGTGGGTGCCCCCGACAACAACTGGTAACTTGCCGGCACCGTGCAACTGCTTGATCACCTCCAATGCTCGGTCTCGGAAGTGGTGGATGTGAAAATCCTCAAGTGGGTCAACAAAGTCGAGCAAGTGATGTTTCACTAAACTTTGTTCCTCGGCCGTGACTTTATTTGTTATGATGTCAAGCCCTTTATACACCTGAAACAAAGAAGATCATTGATGGTTGTGCTAGAGTACTCAGCGTTGCATTTTTACGTACAAAATTAGGAGTAAAATACATCACACGTGCTTTAGCATACATCACACTTATACCAGTACATCACACTTATTCAGTGTCCACCATACTCGTGCAATTCAAACGATTTATCTTATTATCTTCAAATAATTTATGAAACCAAATGACAACATCCGACACACTTCAGCTTTTACTTCGGAGCTCTTTATAGCATACGTACGCGCGCACCTCCAAGTAATCTGCGCACCCCCAAGTAATCTGCGCACCCTTAAGTAATCTGCGCACCCTTAAGTAATCTGCGCACCCTTAAGTAATCTGCGCACCCTTAAGTAACCCAGACACCCGCAAGTAACCCACACACCCGCAAGGAACCACACACCCCCATCCAACCTAAACGGCCGAGGCCTCTTAACAAAGCCAGGCACTAACCGCAGCCTCTGCTAGGCTAACTGCCTGAAAGGAGAGGCTCGGCAGCAGCGAATTAATGTATGGGGGACTAGGAATCTGAACAACAACTGCCTTACATCATGGCCGTGACAGTACAGGTAATACACGTTAGAGCCCAATTGTAGGCTACCTACATCTATCGGAACCTTGACAAGGCAGAACTGTATTGGAGACTTGATTAAGTCTCATTAAGTTTCAAATTTCATTAAAATGGGACTAATTCTAGCTTCAGGTAATTTGAGTCTCATTAAGTTTTAAATTTCATAAAAATAACACTAATTCTAGCTTCATGTAATTTGAATCGATGCAACCACAGTTCCAACACCATAACTGTGTATTTAGTTGTTCGTGTGCAGTTATTGGACCTTGTATTTGACTGGTTAGTTTGTGCTGTGCTGGCCTGTGATCCATTTTGGCCTGTTGTTGTAAGATCATGTGAAAAGGCGAAAAAGGATATATACCATGAACTTAAACTCAAAGGGTTAAAGTATTTAGTTATTCAATTCAATGCTATTATCATAATTCTTTTATTCTAAGCACAACACATTGCAAGTTAAAACATTGAAATGCAAAGACTTATGGTGTATTAACAGCACACATTACTGTTATTTTATAGCCTGACTTTTGTTGTAAATAACTGCTTGGTGTTTTGTTGGCTCCTGCAAACTGGTCATAGAAACATCTTCGTGAAACGTAATAACTATATATATATATATATATATATGTATATATATATATATATATATATATATATATATATATATATATATACGAAGATGTTTCTACGACCAGTTTGCAGGAGCCAACAAAACACCAAGCAGTTATTTACAACAAAAGTCAGGCTATAAAATAACAGTAATGTATGCTGTTAATACACCATAAGTCTTTGCACTTCAATGTTTTAACTTACAATGTGTTGTGCTTAGAATAAAAGAATTATGATAGTAGCATTGAACTGAATTACTAAATACTTTAATCGTTTGAGTTTAAGTACCCACGCGGTGTACTCAAACGTCCTTTATGGAACGTTTGAGCACCACGTGGATCTCAATTTACTGTTTCCAAAATTGGTGGCCTCTGGAACCCACGTGGTGTACGCAGCCATTTTTTATGGAACGTTTGAGCACCACGTGGATCTCAATTTACTGTTTCCAAAATTGGTGGCCTCTGGAACCCACGTGGTGTACGCAGCCATTTTTTCTGGAACGTTTGAGCACCACGCGGATCTCAATTTACCGTTTCCAAAAGTTTTAGCTGCTGAGACTCGCTTGTGGTTTTCGCGTATGCGACTCATGACACGAAGCGTCTCAGACCTCACATATGGGCCTCATGTATACATTACTGTTATAGTCTTTTTTAACATTTTACCACTTCTCAACAATTGAATTCAAGATATTCTTTGTACTTTTGTATTTATTGTAAAGGACGATCTCCTTTGCTTGCGTTAACCGTGCAACCAAAATGACTAGGCAATTCGAAACGTTTAATATCAACGTGTTTGCGCCCTTGTGACCAACGAATAAATAAAGAAACCAAGGCAAAATTCACACCATATACAGCAAACACGCAACAACGTTTGAAACATGCACGATGAAATTCACACGCCATACGGTTTCATTATGTTGCGGTAAGAAATAAAAGTTAACTAACAAAACAAATTTCAATAAGTAGCAATACCTCATATCCTACCTTCGTAGGAAATAAACAGAATATCCTAAAAAACAGTTGTTAATATTACACCGGTAACATGATGAAAGAAGGTGTACAATAGCAATGGATGTTGAGTGAAGTATGTATAACACTGTGAAGGTACTTGAAATATCTCTATTATTCTAAACAACACCCACAGAAATCACAGCACTGAAAGCACTACATGGAAAATATCCCCCATGTATCTTATTGCAGCATGATGTCAAATTTTCACTTGACACAAACACGGTACCGATTTGTTTTTACCTAACAAAATTTCGTGATACTTCCTTACTAAAGTACTACAGCACTGATGTACCTATTCAATCACATAATCAACGTTCTTTCACTTTTAACAACCAAAATCATGCGTGAGGAGATACTATAAACACGGTAGAATAAAGACGGTAAACACGGTAAAATGAAGACGGTAAACACCGTGAAATAAAGACGGTAAGCACGGTGAAATAAAGACGGTAAACACGGTAAAAAAAGACGGTGAACACAGTAAAATAAAGACGGAACTCCCACTTGCCTCTTACCGCCCATCCACGTGTTCACTCTGCGCCATACGGGAACAGAATGAAGCAATGAGCTCTGAGAGATTGCGTCATCAGTTAGTGAACAGCGAGTGTTGTTTATGACCATGAAAAAAGACTAATTTGAGATCGAAAAAGAGACAAAATTCGGATCGAAAAAGAGACAAAATTCGGATCGAAAAGAGGCTTAATTCGGATTGAAAAAACGCCAAATTTATATTTGCCTACTATTACAGCGTTATTACAAGCTTCAAATAAGCTTAATGATGTTCATCTCACTCAATACCTACTACAATGGACGTCAAAATATCCGCTTCATTTTCTACATTTAGGTCTTCTAGTGAAGTGGAAAATAATTA
The DNA here is from genome assembly GCA_006783055.1 of Trinorchestia longiramus. Classification (NCBI taxonomy): domain Eukaryota; kingdom Metazoa; phylum Arthropoda; class Malacostraca; order Amphipoda; family Talitridae; genus Trinorchestia; species Trinorchestia longiramus. Next base: position 313,860 of record VCRD01000157.1, read on the forward strand.
TTTGATTTGAAGTTGCCGGTGCTACGTTTACTATGGTAGAGTAAGATATTTAACATTTAAATAAGGTATTTAACATTGTATTTAAACGTATTGGACGTATTTAAAGATACTTAACATTGGTATTACATTAAAACTAATGTACTAACGTTGGTCAATAAGATATTTAACATTGGCATTACATTACAACCAATGTATTAACATTGGTAAATAAAGTATTTAACATTGTATCTGTAATTTTCATATATCTTGCAATATATTAACTTGTTAATAACATGAATTTATAACGAAATTAAAGCATCCAAAAAAGTGAGATGCACTCTGTTTCTGAGTATATTTTTAGCACTTTATGAAAGTGAACACATTCTTTCGATGAATGCATTACATACATTATGGGATATACATTACTCCATTATAATCTGGAATATATAATGTAATGGAGTAATGTTTGTCGTAATATATATATATATATATATATATATATATATATATATATATATATATATATATATATGCATGGAACTTTAACCCATTCATGACGAGAACTTCTTACTAGATGTTCACTTGATGTGGCTTCAAAGCCAAATGAACATGGTGTAACCGACATTTAAGAACAAAACATGTTCAGAAAATGTACAAGCTTTGTATTGAACCAATTAACCCACTAAAATCGATACATGATAATGCAGTTAAATTATTCATGCATTATTTTCCCGTGGTTTCAAATGGAACCGCTCGTCATTAATGGGTTAAGAGCTATACATGCCAAGTCAAATGTTAACTGCGTTTTAGAAGTTCATTTTCATTCTCAGGTTATGTCCAATGAATTAAATTAACTTTCCTGTATTGCTATTTAATAACAGCAACATTATTGTCAAATGTTAACTGCGTTTTAGAAGTTCATTCTCAGGTTATGTCTAATGAATTGTATTAACTTTCCTGTATTGCTATTTAATAACAGCAACATTATTGACAGCTAATGACACTATTGAGAACTCCGATAACTCTCCTTTATTAGATTGGCTCAAAATATTATTGAGACAGAGCAACAAAAGATTATTGAATGCATCTGTAGCATCACGCGATTTAGATCATTGTGTATATTCAAACAAATCTTCCATTAAAGATACCGGGAGCATTCATAAATATTTTTGTCAGTAAGGAAGAAAGTGATTATCACACCGGGAGCAAACGAAGCAGGACTTAAACTTGTATCATTTCATTTTCAATATATTTTATGTTCCTCATTTCTACATTTTGTTCAATCCTAATTATAACAAAACAATTCTTCCGTAGGATGTCAATGACCTGATATGATGTATATTTATAGCATTATGGAAAATGTTATAATATGAATACGTTCGGAAAAAGCCAAAAACTAACCAAAAATAACGAAATAGCGAATCATCAAATTCCATGGAGAAATGCTTCACATAAACCATTTAAGACTTGAAAATGTTGCCACTCACGTGGTACGCGGCCACGTGTGTCACAAACAATTAACACGTGTAGCAGTTTGAGCCGCAAAACAGCACATGGATGGGATTTAGCTAGGACGGAACTCGGGATTTAAGATTTAACTCATGAAAAACTCATTGCTTCATGTTTTACCGATTAAAACTCATTGCTTCATGTTCTCCCGATTTAAACTCATTGCTTCATGTTTTCCCGATTAAAACCACCCCCGAAAAGCTGGAAGTTTATTCGATGTCAAAGGTAAACAAAGTGTGAACTCAACTATGTAAGATATCATAGTCATGTATCCAGAACATTCGAGACCTTTAGTTTATTTAGACTTATATTTAGTTACAGGATTTCAACCGTACTGTTGGAACCTCAACCTAAGAGGGCTTTTAGTTTGATCGCTACTACATTACCTAATGTAAATACAATATATACCACCTGACAGTAGGTATGTAATACCTACCACATTACCTACTATACATAGGACCAGGGTTGCCAGAATTGTTACTTTGGTAACAAAAGTGTTACTTTTTGCTTACATATCAAGTTGTTACTTTTGTTACTACTTCGACAAATGTTGTTACCATTTAAAATTTGCAATAATTTGCTGCAGCAATATTAGAACAATTGCAGAACCCACAAAATAAGATGTACTATTCATTCTTGGCCTTCATATTACCCAATGTCAATAAGATAAACCTTGAATTTCAAACTGAGACCTTTCAACTACACAAACTGAAGAGTTATATTCCTGTAAAAACTATCCTGAGTTACTTTGTGAAACGAGAAATGATTAAGAATAAGGATCTAGCAGCAATTACTGTTAATGATCCTTCGGTCTAGCTTCCAATTGATGAAATTTACCATGGAGCCAAAGTAGAAGCTGTTTATTGCGAGAATTCTGAAAAAAATTCTGACAAGGACCTGAAGCAATTTCGAGTGAACATCTTGAATTTCTATGTTCAATTAATGAAAGAAATGTTCAACCGTTTTCTGTCGAATGATGTGCTTAAAAAGTTGGAATTGCTTGAGGCTATAGATCCCGCCAACGTTAATGTGGGAAAACCTGGCTCTATCATTCCTCTTGCCTTAAAATTTCCTAACATCATTTCTGAAGAAGAGTACGAAATGTTGAATCCCGAGTGGCGAGAGCTCACCTTGGAGGACACAAACCATATAACTGACAAGGAACCTGAAAAGTTCTGCTACACTGGTTCAAAAGAAAAGTGCGGTGATGAACTTCGATATCCCCTATTATCAAAGTTAATGATGAGCCTACTTGCGTTGCTTCATTCCTCAGCCAGTGCCGAAAGAATATTTTCACTTTTAAATAATACTAAACGCAAAAACAGGTCTTTGTTAAAAACAGAAACTTTAAACGCGCCTCTATACTCTAAAAGTTTACTTAGTGGCACTAACTGCATGAAATCGCAGCCCTCTCGAGAATTACTCAGATTAATGACGCAAGAGGACTTATACAGTAGTGCTGAAGAAGGAGCTACTTTTTGAAAGGTTAGTAAACACTTCCTTTAATATTAAAATATTTATTTGAAGATTTTTAGATTTTGTTACTTTTTGATCCAATTTGTTACCTTTTGAGATGGGAATTTGTTACCATTCACGAAAACCTTCTGGCAACCCTACATAGGACACCTATCACCTAAGGACTTCATAATAATGCATTTTGAATCGAACGATGTATTATGATTTAAGAATAAACTTTATAGGAAATACATTTTCCGTCTCTTTCTTCTTGGAAACGTTCACTCACGCTAGATCAAACAAAACTGCCTTCCTCTGTAGGGCAGAGGTGCTTAATTCATTCAGTTCCAGGGTACCTAAATTCTTAATATGACTTGAACCTTCATGTAGCGACTAGAAATAGATTAGAATAAACAAATTAGATCAACAATGTTATTCATTTCATTTAGAAACAAATACATGCTGTCCTATAAATGTGACACTCGGTACACGTGGTACATTTTCAAAATCAGGAGGCTATGCATTCAAGAGAAAATTTACACATTATGGTAAGAAGCAAAGCAGTTCACGCAAAGAGTAACATGACACTTTCGGCGTTAAGTTAGTGGCTTACTATTGCAAGACTCATTTTGAAATCACCTTTGCTTATTTCACTTCCAATTACCGGACATTGCAGGTTATACCTGGCGCCATTTATCATACAGAACGACGTTGTCATGTTTATTTTTGCTGTTTTTTGTCCTTTTAAGTATGAAATGCGTACGCATCTTTTGAAATCAAGCGAAGTTTTTATTTTACCATATTCATCACGAATCAGCATGAATATAGTCCAGTCATTTACTACAGCCATGTCGTGAAGCCCTGTGAATAATCGCCAGTACATAACACTTTTTACCTTGAGTAGAAAGGGTATAATTTGACACGAGCCAGTCATGTTTGTCAACGCTTCCTATACAACTATTGTAGGTACTTTCCTACATGGTGACATTCCTAGCATTTGCCAAGTTTTCCAGGCAAGCATGTTAATAACTGTACCGTACAGTTACCTATACAGTACCGTAGCTATTATACAGCCGGTACCCACTGTATCATAGCTGGTCCCAATTGCAACACATTTATTGTCTAACCACCTGACAATAAGAATTTCATTGATATCCTCAAATCTGTTATTGTAAGATCATCTTTGTTCTTCTTCCAACAGGTTTGATTCTTCCAGGGGATATTTTTCGAGTCTGTTTGGTTATTTTTTCAGGACTTTTGATTCTTCCAGAGGGCATTTTTTGAGTCTGTTTGGTTATTTTTTGAGTCCGTTTGATTCTTCCAGAGGGCATTTTTTGAGTCCATTTGATTCTTCCAGAGGGCATTTTTTGAGTCTGTTTTGTCTTATGGTACCAGTTGCTTGACGTCCTCTATTGCTCAGGTGTACAAGCAGATCATGACTTGTGAGGAAATTATCGAAGAACACACACACTGCAACCGAGTATCTGCCACAATATCCAGCATTTGAAGCACAGACCTACTTCCATGTGAAAGTTTGTCATGAGGTCCTTGCTGCTGGTTCTTGCTACAGTACAGATCAAGAGTTGCAGCAGTATTCTGATACACCGCATAGGGTCCAAAATTAGTAGGCAAATCTTATGGGCTTTCCTTTTATGAACAGTTTCATTGTTCATAAAAGGAAAGCCCATAGCATTTGACAAATTTCATCCACAGAAAGATTTTTTTCAAGAATTTCAAGTTTCTTGAAGGACACAAATATGCATCATTTGTATGACAAACTTTGTATCCCTTGTCAGATTTATTCTCTTCCCCTTCATTGTTATGAAAATGAACAATACTTTTCAGGTGTTGAAAATGGTTCCTTTTCTTCATAACTTGTGGGAAATCAACATAATTGTAGTACCAAATATTTTAGAAAAAGTCCTGAAAAATACTGTACAAAGAATTTGCTTTTCAACAGCAATGTAGTATTTGAATACTAAGAATATTTAAAATATTTATTTACTGAAGCTTCTAGTCTTTCTCTTTCAGCTGATATGAAATTCTCTTTTTCAACATTATTATTATTTTTTGTTTCAATATTTTTTAAAATTGTTAGGTGATTTTTGTTCCACCAGTTATCTGTTCATCTCAATATGTCAAATTTAATTTTTGTTTAAGATTAGAAAAAAATTATTGAATGTCTAATGTCATTGAGTAATAGTCAAAATTTTACACCATTTGAACTAAGTAAATATTATTTAGTATAATGAGGCACTAAAATCTGACTAATTATAGTTTTTTAATTGTGGAATTATCTAAGGAAACACTCGAATGCCTCATGAGCTTTATAAAAGGATCCCTGTAGCTGAAGTTACTTTAAATAATTGGTCTTTGATGAATACTGGCCAATAGAAGAACTTGCAGATAATCTTTTGTGAATAATTGGTCTTTGATGAATACTGGCTAATAGAAGAACTTGCAGATAATCTTTTGTGAATTCAGAAATAGAGATTTCAGTCTTGAAGACAAAGACATAACAAGATACCCTATTTAGTTTGAAGACAAGGTCTTTAGGGTATAACATGAACATCCTGCAGTATCAGTTGTACAGCCTACAACTATACTCTTTTAGACTACTATTTGTTCTCAAATTTCTGAAATGGTTTAACTATCTAAACCTTTAGAAATCAAAGTTTAACCTGACTTGAAATTTCTCTTCTTTAATATTAAAGATAATTTTTACAGATGATATTAAAATGCTTAAGATTAAACTGAAAAAAGAAATACAGAATCATAAAAACAAGTGATAGTCAAATTTCATTTGAGACAGATAATTGTTTTTACCTGGCAAAATTAAGATATTATTTGTGGAAGAATCTTGTAAGTTGAGCCTAGTAACTGGTTAGTCAATAGAACAAATCTGAATAAAATATCTTATCAATTGCATTTGTAATAAATTTTTAAAATGCTAAAGAGACTTTATGAACACCCTGTATTTTACTAACTTGTAACAATATGCCAGTCAAGAGTGAAAAATTAAGCAGATTCAATAGAATTTCACTTTATTTTGTAATTTGTTCCTACTTAAATTTTGCCATCAATAAACAAATCAAAATTTCTGATAATTCAATTGAAAAATTGATCAATACAGGACAAACACATTCATGTAAAAGTATATTGAGTATTCATATGTGTATATAGATATGTATTCATATATATGTATCATTCATATATACGTATATTTGTCGGGTTTCTCCCGATATATTCACATACGTGCATGTCGAGTTTCATACTACCATGAACAGTAATCATGAGAATCAAAATATAATTCAAACAAAAACTCTTATGAACTATTTGCATGAGTGAAATTTATAAACTCACCTGCATGCTATCAGCACTAATTATTTCTCCATTGAACTTCTGAGCAATTTCAATGGCAAGTTTGGATTTACCAGTACCGGTCGCACCAAGGATTACCACGATGGGTTGAGATATGCACGCCATTTTCCTACGAGGAGTCAACAAGTAACGAAATAAACGTGAAAACATCAGTCCTCCACAAAATTATCCAAATTTCCCTCCATCACTATGTCACCACGTCAGGGCTGGCAACTTGAGGGTTGCATGGCTCCATCTGGACATAAACATTGGAGACTGCAGTGTTGCTAACTTTGTAAGAGGTTTTCCAGCTAAATATCATATGGTTTCCCCAATAATTCGCTAAATAGTGTCTTGTTACAGCTATTAATTCATTTGAAATTTGTATTATGCCAAACCTTTCTTGTTAATGAAAGAAACAAAAGGTAGAGATGAATAATATAAAAAAATTCTTACATCATGAATATTAGCAAATTCTGGTTCCTATGCCATGTATCAAAACAAAATACAACTCTCATATGGAAGAATTAATTGCATGGATAAAAATGTACCGCAATGCAGTGCTGGAATACGAGCAAAAATATGGTATTTCCCTATTATCTCTTTGTAGATAATAGGGAAATAATAAATAAATAATAATTTCTTGGTAGTTAGATTGCGTCGAACGGTGATAACGAAAATACTGCAATTTGTTAAAATTTATCAGGGCAGTAGTACAATATTAGATAAAAATTCATTAAGCAAATCTACAAGATATTGCAGGGCATTAAATTACCGTAGAAAATATTTTATAGCAGATGATGTCACAAAATTTTTTAGAACTCACATCATTGTATGAGTGATCCAATGTGTCAACAAAAATGCCAAATGCGCAACAGTTGGACAAAGTATATTTGCAAGTATTGCAATGTTTTAACAGGTAAAATGTTCATCTGACTACTACTCTGAAGTCAGAAACAATAATTAAATAATTAAACATGCCCAGCAGGTGTAACGCTGGGAACTCGTACTAAACTACAACTTCACCACGCTTTTCGACACGCCCCGACGAGCCTCTAATTCAAGTTACAGCAAAGAGAACAGAGAATTCGCTTGGAGCATCAACGCTGGTATCAAGTTCTTATCGATATTCATCATTATTGCTCTTAAGTATATAATATATGATAAACACATTACCTGTGTTTATATACTCTTAAGCTGTTAGCAGTAAGAATTTGAAAATCCACTGTATTTGTATAGTATATTCGATTGGATATAAGGATTTTTCTAGCCGTCATTGAAACGAAAAGCACGTACTTCCGTCTTTATGTATTCACAACTGAGAATGAAACCTAGCTATTCTAATAGTATCTGCACATCAATTTAAACTATGGATATGAATTCACGTTATCATTATCTATAACAATTTCAATATGAGAGGATTATCAAACCATTTTGAAGGTTGAAGTCAAATGGGTTAAATAGAAATCTAATAAACTTTATAATTTTTTTATATAGTTACCCCAACGTTTGAAAAAAAGCTATAAGCAGATGTAGAAAACATATTCTTGTAGGGTCAATATTATAAAAATCTTATCGTGGGATAAAATTTGTGCTTAGCGTGATAAAGTCTAAGGTCAAATGATTTTTAACTAATTCTTAATGAGAATTATACTCACTCAAACCCTCTGTTAGCACCTTGATCACGACTTTTAAAGCTAACTTCACTCTTTAAAATATGCTGATTCTCTTTAATATTTAAACAAGAGATTTTGAATTGGTTTTTGGAATTGCTTTTCAGTTTTCAAAACCACTGTGAATCTTTTACGAGTAAACTTTGATGAGCAATTTTAATACCAATTAGTGAGTAGAAATTACACGACACGAAGAGGTGGCAGCTGGAGTGTTTGTAGAGAATTTATAAATGGCTTATACATTATTAATGACCCAGTAAAAGCATTTGTTGCTCTGAGTAATTCTTCCATGGTACTCTCATTTATATATCTTTCTGATGTTGGGACCATTTTTTCTATACGTACTCCGTGTGCAGTGCAGACAATCTGTGGCAAAAACTAGATGGGGCGGAAAAATTACCGTATTATTATTATGATATTTGCTGCATTCCTGGAAAAAATATCTGTGCTCAAAATTAAATGCTTGTGAAAGACTGCTGCTTGAACACATGAGTCACATAAAATATGAGTCAAATTTCGACATATGGTCCAAAACTTATGAAGTCACCAGTGGGAGGGAGCTATTTGTCTTAGAGGTGCACAAAGGTACAAGTGGATAAGAAAAAAGCAAACACTCTGGGGCAGACACGTGTCTATAGAGCTTGCAAAAGTCAGTACCCGAGCGAGAACAGAACGGAGAATATGAATAGGTACATACTAAGGACTACTATAAACGTTTATAGTAGTCCTTGGCACATACATAATCCTCATGCAGTCTTGCCTGGTGTGACACCTTGAGTGCTTGCTGGAGGCATCTGGGGTCAAGAAATCGGAACAACTCACATCCGAATATGCAAACGAACAACAGGAGAATAACTGTACAAAGTCATCCACTTTAGCAGCCCTTTCATTCAAAAGATTTGAAATGGATGTCTATGCCTGAGGCAGGAAGTGTGAATTAAACGCCTTCTTGGACAAGGAAAATAGAAAAAAGTTGAGAAAATATTATTATATGAGTATTAATAAACTAATTCTGGCACTAATGAGCTTCACGAAACTATCGTAATCTACTAGAAAACTTCGAACCATTTGATGAGCTGAGGAAAACAGCTCATGAGCATCTGTAGTGATGCAATAGTTGATCAAGTACCAGTTTGGGTTGTCGAGAGTTCTGGAAAAATATCTTCTATCAAAAGTACTACATTGAGAAGTCCTATATGGAACCAATGTGAATGGTAGCAGCGCAAAAATGGCAAAACATGAATACATATCTGTACGAATTAAAATAATTTCAGGTCAATCATTAGAGGCTTGTTTAAACAGAATCCGTGTTTATTAAAAGTTTAGTAAAGAAACTGAACCCCAATCGATGTCTTGAGCGAGCTTTGAAGTGGCAGTCGAGTTAGAGTTGTACAGGAAGTTACAAACTTGCAGCAGCTTAAAAATATCTTCCTCAAGATTTTGAACAGTGACATAAAAAGCGTTCCCTACAACAATGACGTGTGCGAAACAGAGAAAATTAAGATTCATAATACATATTGTACTTGAAAAGTACTAGTACCAAAGTTACAAAAAGTTACCTGTACGTCACACTTGTAACTGTGAAAATAATAATGTCGGAGGAACCATTTCATGTCAGATGCATTGAGAACTTTCTAAGAACTGATGAAGTACGGAAACTACAACAGGTGCAAGTGCAGAAAGCTTGTGTAGCGCTTACAAGAGTAAGAGGTCAGAGTCGTTGCATGCTGTGAACCGGTTGGGAACGTGCTGGACAACCTTCAGTACTCCGCAACCAGTTGGCCAGCATACTCCTCAGAAGATTTCGTTAGGTCTTAGCCCTACCACTTTGAGCCTCACATCGAGATGAGTGTGATAATGGTCGTCTGCAAGGATGGCATCGAAGTACCCGGTTTAACTACATGACCTCGAACGAAATCGTATGGTTTTCAGATGGGCGTAATTCTCATGTTCAAGCGGATGAATACTGTTTAATCTCTGCCTAATAACAAGGTATTCAAATAGTGTGATATGTTAATAGAAATATGGAATACACTGCCCAATGCCTAATATGGAATCAAGCAGAAGAGTAATCAGGATTGATGTTGCTATGCATCTCGGTACTGAAGAACTCGATCTCACGAACCCAGAACTATGAAACCAAGTAGCAGAATGCTTAAATGGGTGCAATGAAATAGGTACGGACTTAGATGGGTGCAATGAAAAAGGTGTGAACTTAGATGGGTGCAATGAAATAGGTGCGGGTTGCACTATGCCTGCTTACAGAAACTTTGGACGCAACCCAAATGTAGATATAAACTAACTTCGGCGGTATTAAAACAAAGCAAACAACAGTAAAAAATCAATTACTCTATAATAAAGAATTTTATTCACCATATCTAGTAGACCATCATCCAACTTACGAGAATAAGATCGCACAATAAGAAATTTTGGTTCAAATGTTGAACTTGCAAGGACGGTTGTCATGCTTGACGAACTTTCATGTGTCAACTTGCCCAATCACGTTTTACGTTTTCCCCGAATCCTTTACTTGACAGATTTCAGTAATTTTCTTTCACCCCATTACTACAAGTCTCTTTTAACTCCTCAATAGATTCAAATGTGAATTTAGCTCTAAATTACTTTTTACACTGAAAATAGTTTTGAAAATACTGTATCTTGATCTGCACAATAGTTTGATATGAGATTACTGTGTATCAGGCCCGATATCATAGTTCGAGGATTACAAAACAAAACATCGCAATAAAACGAAAAAATTAAAAATGATTTTTCTTAGAATAGTATGCATATCATAAAGATCCCATAACATATATAAGTGCAGTGTAAAACAAACTTTGATATCAATAATAGACAGTTGTGCAGTTTTTGTACATCAGTGAAAAAAACGAAATGATGGCAATGCCATCACATAATGCTTCCTTAACCCTTTCGGTCCTGACGGCATCTCTTGTAGCCGCAGTCATTTTTCGCCTATTAAGATGCAGAGCAACACGTGTGTCTGTGCAAACGCTGGTAGGGCAGTGCAAGCTACAGTTTGATCAGGACAATGCAGTGACCGTAAAACATCACAAAGCATCTTTTTTTAAAATTTGACGTTAAATATGTTGAAAAGGTTCTGATATTTGCATCATGGTACCGAAAAGTTTAAATAAACCTGAGGATAACTGCATCTAAGATTGATGTTTCTGCGAGGCATATTGGTCGCCTACAGTGTGAGAAACATCTAAATTTCGAAGTTACCGTTATAGAGTAATTTTTCTTTGATTCTATTATTAAAATCAGTTTTTTTCAAAATAACTTGGAATATCATGACGTTCATGAGTTGGAAGGAGCGATTCATTCAAGCACTCAAATATTCAAGGAACACAAAAACTGAACACGGTGAAGAAAACTGAACATGGTAAAGAAAACTGAACATGGTGAAGATAACTGAACATGGTGAAGAAAACTGAACATGGTGAAGAAAACTGAACATGGGGAGGAAAACTGACCATGGTGAAGAAAACTGAACATGGTGAAGAAAACTGAACATGGCGAAGAAAACTGAACATGGTGAAGAAAACTGAACATGGTGAAGAAAACTGAACATGGTGAAGAAAACTGAACACGGTGAAGAAAATTGAACATGGTGAGGAAAACTGAACATGGCGCTCATATGGTGGCGAAATGTTTCATCTAAAATTATAAATTTTTTCCGTTATGAGTGCTTAATTGAATTATCGGAAAGTCAGATTGCATTTGTCGCAATAGCACAGGTCATTTAAAAAATCAGGCGGTCAGACTGTTCGATACGATTGAAGATAGATATCCTTACGCGGTTCGTTACATGGTTTGAACAAAAATTTTTAAAAATAAGTGATTTCTGGAAGCAGAGAAACTTCATTAAGCTGAAACGTTTGAAATTGAATATCACTTTAACTAATACCTACGGCGTTATTCGACTTTGAAAATACAGTGTGAAAATCAGGGAAAATTTTTTGTCAACATTTCATTTCGATTTGTTCTTCAATATCCTTCTCTGATCGGTCTAATAAATACGAGAGCCATTTCTTTTGTCCTGAAAATGTATTCCTGTTAATTAGATACAACAAACGAGTTTTCCAAATGTATGAACATCCTGTATGGAGTTCTAGCTCGTCCTCTGTATCAATGTATATTACCGGGCTGATGAATGAAGCAGCGATGCAAATGAATGAAGCAGCGTACACGGCCGCTATGTCTCCAGGCTGATGGAGGGGAGCAAGCCTCATCTGTGCCCGCGTTGTTGACCGAAGAATTCCGGGAATAGTTCAGATTTACGCCGCACAAAAACCGCACCGAGCGACTAGAGAAGTCTTATGGACCGCTCGAAGAATCATGCTCGTTGTCATGGAGACACACTGGCGCTTTCTCTCATTATCGCGGTCTCAGAACTGGTGAAGTTCTGCATCTCAGCGGTGTCTTCTCATGCTAAGTGGGGAATTTTGAATGGCATCGTAACTGTAGCCGGACTTTTTAGCAGCTCGGAATTTTTGGATACTGTCGAGTCATGGTTTCCTAACCTTATGAGCACGCAGATATGCGGGGGCTGAGTGCTGAAAATTGAGTCTGGATCTTGAATTCAAAGCGGGTGATATTTTAATTCAAGAGGTCGTGGAAACAACAATATTATTCTCATAGTCAATTCAAGATATATCGTGAAATGATGAGACCTAAACTAATTACTCAGTTCTCTAGTTGTACTGGTAGGGTTTTCATCAATGACAACCTGCAATTCTTCAGAATTGAGTCCTCTGGAGCTTTCTTTTCTTGGTTCGTCTTTTAGACTGAAGTCATCTTTTTGAATCGTGACAAGCATCTTCTACAGGTCTTTTCATTCACCACATCATTTCCATATATGTCTTTGAGGAATTATGCTGCTAAAATTGCTATATTACCTTTCTGAAATTCATTCAGTAAAATATACTTGATGTGTTCTTTAATTGGAGTGTACGTTTATATAATAATAATAATTTAATAATATAATAATAGTCAATAATAGTAATTTATTATAATAATTTGTACAAACTCTGAAAGAAGAAATATTATTTTAGTGATTTAGATGATTACACATGAGCCATTTGTAAGTTAATTTGATATAATGATGCCCTAAAATTATAACGCTAAAATTGGACAAGACTTTCGTTAGTTATCGTCTCTCGATGGTGCGAGGAAAAATGTGATTTTTTTTGGTACTTTTTACTTGTGGTATTCTTTTTCGTGTCGAAGTTACTTAATAGTATTGAAAAATAAACTCATCAAAAGTACGTTGAAATGGTCCCTGCCATTTTCTCACCTCTGAAGTTAAGGCTAATGTAATACTTCCAGTTACGATTTTCAAACTTCGTAGATCTGCTTTGTAGAATCATTTTTGGTATCAAAACGAGGTAGGTAGTAAATCCTTGAATTAGACAAATCTACTGAAGTTTCAATGGGGATTTTTTGAAGTGTTGTGAAATAGAAACATTCGCGGCCGAACCATACAGAGACTGAAGCTCATTTGTATCTGTCAGATGCGACCTGAACAAACCAGCGTGAATGCAAGCAGCTTTCCCAGACTGGCAGCACAACCTGTTCTCACGCATCTCTGCCTGTACAGTCTTCTACTTGTCCCTGTTCCAAGCAACCAAGCACGAACGTAAACTAACGTTACCAGGTTATGTTAAAAAAAACATATAAAAACGATAGGGAATTATAACTTCATTGAAAGATTCCCGGAAACTTAAATCTAAGTTTTAAGAAAGGTAATGGAAATTCATCTAGAACGTTTTTGACAGATGAAAAAGTAATGACACAGGACGATTAATTCCTAATTTACTCCCCATCATTAAAATGCCATACATAAGACAGACAATGTTTCACAGAAAGTGAGACCAAATGGCGTGGAAATTTATTGTTCTTGGCAAACTCTAGAAACACAAATTCATAACAAAGCTCAGTCAGACTAAAACGAACTCCGAAGGCACAGTGAGCAACTATCGAAACCCATGTAACTATTTTATAACACATGAATTTCTCACAACAAAAACTGTAGAAGTTTTACCTCACCGAAGAAATGTAATAAGTGATAAGCTTGGTTTTTCGATTTCAAGTCCGAAATATGAAGCAAAAATAAAATACATAATTTTATTCTTCGTAAATCGTGCATATCAGACATTCCAAAAAGCGTGGAAATTTATACAGCAGTAACCTTATCAAGGTAATTGCTCGCAGCGCTTTAGCATATTTTTAAATATACGAACCAGAATAAATTGTATGATACGATATTAATGAAGCCAAATGTTAACTTACACTGCATGGCCAAAAAGTTACATGCTGATTGTTGATACCCCATGTTTTTTCCTCGTATTTGTTCCAGATAGATGTATTTTAAGGGGAACCAAACTGCATACATTCTGTGGCATTATAGTGACCACTTGGCCAAAATGTCATCACTGTCGTTTATGCATGATGCAAGAATGAAGACGCCTAGAAATGACATTATATCCTGCAGGTATGATGAAGGAAGCGTTATTGCCTTCCATGAAAGTGGCAAATCAACGAGTGAAATTTCTACAGCAATAGTTAAAGGCATGAGGACTGTACGGAGAAAAGACAGTATAAGGAAGATGACGAAGCCGGTTCTTCTAGTAGAAAATGTAGAAAGCACTAAATTTTTGATGAATGAGATAGGAGTTCTGTGAAGGTTTTGGTCGAGAAAAATCGATGCTAGCAGGCGCCGCAGTTAAGTAATAAGATATATGAAGGTCCGTAAACGATTATCACTATGCGTCGTGAGGTAAAAAAATTGCATGTACGCAGTTGTACCTCAATCAGTAAGCCACTTTTATTCGTCTATAACGAATAAAAAAAGTGGTTTAGGTTTGCCAAGGAACATCGAAACTGGACTGTCAAGGACTGGAAACATGTCATGTGGTTCAATGAATTGAGGTTGCCTTCTTTCAGATTGATGTGCGTTAGAGTGCAGGGAGAACCTTCCGAAGCAATGGATCCTTCCTGCATCGTCCCCTCTGTGGAGTCATCTGTAGGCAGTGTGGTGATCTCGAGCTCTTTTATCTGGACTGAACATGGATATGTGACCCTCTGCAGCAATGAGATAAAGTTCTGCGATTACATGCAGATCCTGGCTAACCAAATTCACCCCTCCATGGACGTCGATTTCCTTGATGGCAACTGTACGTGGCAGGGCGTCAACGCTCGCATTCAGCGGGATAATATCGTCCAAAACTGGAAATTCGCTGAGAGTGAGACATCATTGCAGCTTTTTGAGTGGCCACCACAGTCTCCAGATTTAAATCTCATTTAGAATTTATAGAATGAGTTCGATGGGACCTGCTCGCCTCATCGCCCCTTTCATCATTGAACGATTCGGATCAGCGAATGCTAATCTGAATTAAAGCTACTGAAGGTACAAAATCTTGTGAAATCAATGACAGTCTGGTGGAAACTGTAATTCGATCAGAAGGACGTCCGCTAGTTTTGTCAATAAATTATTATTATTTCACTGAGTGATTTCTTTTGGCTAGAAAGAGTCATATTAGTATAAAATTAAACTTTGAAGACTAACGTTAAGGTCACAAATTTTAGGGTCTACACAAGAGGTAAAAACAGTTCAGACTATGAAAATATTTATTCAAAAACACAGTTTCGATTTCTTTCTAACACCTCGATCTATCTGCCAACATGCTTCAAAATGCCTCGTTTGTAAAGCTATTTTTTCATTCAAGATATGAATTCAACACGCTTTCAATTTATTCTCTTGATGACAATCTGAGATCCTCTAAATGATTATGTACTCCCCTGAACAAGCAACAATTAGAAGGAGAAAAGCTGTGATAAAACGGGGGATAAAATAATGTTTCACATCCGAGTTTTTCCGCGCAATCTTAGATTAATTGAGTGGTGTGAGAACGTACGTTATCTTGATGGAGGGAAAGACTCTATCTGTTGACTAAACGAGGATTACTTTCGGATTTAAGCAGTTTTGAAATAGAGGAATTGATTGTAGGTAGCAGAGCTTAACAGCAATTTTTTAATTTAGTTCGAGTTTCCAATGACAACTGCTTCATTACTTAACCTAGCATTTAACACAATTTTTTGTATGTTCACTCAGTTACCTAGAAAATCCGCTTCTTTGATTGATTAATGAACGGTGGCTTTCAATGTTAGTCACAGATTTACTTTTCATCCCTAGACCTACTCAAAATTGTTACAGCATAGAGTATACTCATGTCAAAAGCATGTCTCATGCGCTCTTCAGATGGAACGAACGTGGGGGGAGGATGAATTTAAAAATTAAGAATGATATAATATTTGATAATATATAATAAATACCATGAATAAGCGTGAATACGCCAGAAATGGTGTAAGAACTAATTGTGGCATTCCTATATGACAACCAGGCGCATAAAGTTAATAAATTTGGTAAAAAGCTTCATTTGAGAAAATCGGACATTTCTTGAATTCCAGCCCAACAAGCGAATTTTGGAAAAAAAACGAAATTAAACATAATTTTGGGAGGCATATAAGTGTTCAAAACGCATTGCTGTTGATTTTAATGTAGAAATGGGGAAGTATGTACAGTATTTGCTATTAGCCAAACCAATTTATTCATGTGAATTTCGATACACTTTGAATTTCATTGGTGATATAGTTGGCGGCATCATCAAAACATTGGAAACAGCGCAGTTTATTACAGTTTATGGCATTGAAGAGATCCGGCTTCAGGTTTTATTGGAGCAGAATTACAAAGGCTTCTGTTTGGATTGAGTTTTCATTCTATTCTTTACCAGTGAACTTGAAGTAACAAAAAAAATCCCCGCATTTCTTTTTTTTTTCCGCCCAGAATGCGCACCTCAAGTTCCGCAGCACTTCAAGTATAGTTTTATCAAAGGGAATGTTGCGTGGTTTCAGGTCGTGTTGCAAGTCATGGCGGCAAATTCCAAGACCCAAGGATCGTGTTTTAGCGAGGGCGGCTCTCTCTACGATTACTGTAGTAAGAAAGTTTTTGTACATCAGAACAGAAACTCGCTGGTGTTAGTGATACAATACCCTACTGCGCCTCTCTACTACGCCCACAACTAACGGCACTGCAAGTAGTTATCTCTGAATTGTTCGATGATCAAAAAAATCATGAAAGAAGCTGCCACACTTGGACAAGATCACTGCCACGAACACACAAATAACTGAGCTCAACATTTCATGTGATACTAATGCCTTAGCCAGTATAATACCGTACGCAGAACTTTATTGTTACGATTGTGGAAAGATAAAAATTTTGGCAAAGGATGTGGTGTCATGATGATTAGGATCCAAATGGTTTCGTGAATGAACTTCTTGGAGCGCATGTCAGTATTTCTCTCGTGACGCGCATCTCCGACAGTTGAGGTAGGTATTTCTGGGTGTGAATAATCGTTTGAATTTTAACACGTTGCCTCCGATTGCCTGGCCGGTGTAAATCTTCACTTTGCACATATTATTACTAGGAGGCACTGTAAAATTTACAGAACCTAACCTAAGTGTCCCACATACGTACTACTTCGGAGTCAACGTGTTAAGTTCCATCAATTTTTAACTGTTAAAGGTTGTGTAACACACTCAAAAACGCAAAACGTCTTGCAAAAAAGTTCTACGTTCAGAAAAGCTACGTATTTACTGATAGTGCGATTTACCTGAAGCTCAATCAGTGATTATATACTTTCACATCAAGGTTATTTTGTTGAAGTTGAAGAATATTTGAAAGATGAACTTTATTTTCACCAAAGAAAGACTTTTCAAAATAAAGTTCTTTAACGTTTTTAAAATAAGGGAGCATGGTTCTCATTGTTAATAGAAAGAAAAAAGTTATTACACTTATTTGGCTTCATGCATTTCTCCATAACATTTTGTCAATTAATTTGAACTGATAATAAAGTTAACTTGTGAAGTCTGAGTTTGAATTTTTTGAACCATTTTAAAAATTATGATGAAATCTAAGAGCAGAGAGCTTCTATCAATCAAAACTCTGAGTAGATTTTGAAACACAAAAAATTGTTTTAGTTTAATAAATACCTTTTTCTCTCTGGCGTTGTGATACAAAAATAGAACTTTATCTCCCTGCTACATATTCTCTACAACATTGAACTTCACAATATCGCGTTCATAAATAATTATTTCAGTTGAACAAAAGAGTCTTATCTTCACTGTCTAGGACAGAAACCACTATTCAAATTCCTACCAGAGATTCTAATGGGCAAACAATGAATGTTTTAGGCACCGAGCTGACGATAATGCAAACATTGTTTGTTCGAGCTAGTGAGCATCGACGGTATGTGCTCTGGAGTGACTAATGCAACCATCTAATACTTTTTATTTAAAAATTCTTTTATTCAACCTAGAATAAAATATTGGTTGAATACCTTTTTATTCAATCAGTAAACATCATTGAAAATTAGTCCATTTTATAAACTTTATCATGAACCAGCGGATATTAAAAATTTATAACCAAAATTGTTGCAGCTCGACCATGGAATTGTTACGGCTTCGCTGGGTAATGATTTTGAGTTAAGCTAATTTTGGTAAGTTGAACGGAATTGCAAGCTAAAACTGGTAATGGTGCAAACTTTGTAAGTCGAACTCGTGAGTTTCTTAGACCAACTTTGTTATCTCTTTTAAATGCTACTGTTTACTAATACTAATATATATTTTTAGCACTAAAAATAAATAGAGTATTATTATTTTTAATACTTGATTTTTAGTTCATTAGTACTAATGTTTATTTATATATATTAGAATTAAAGTATTTTTCTATACAGTGTGGTTTCAAATAAATATTATAAATGAATATTTTAGTCATCAAGTCAGTCGCAACTTCCCCGTAGTGCTGCAAGAAGAAATGCAATTGCGAGAATTTCCTCGATATATTAATTCCATGCACTGAAATTAAGTAGTACTAAACGATGACACATTGAATACAGCGTTTTAAAACCATTTTATCAAATTTTAGTAATGGTCAACAAATCTGTGACAATTAACTTGTAGTTCCCTGACACAGCAACTGGTATCTGAGCCCATCGTATACTCGAAAACTTAAGCTTAGTTGAAGTTGAATCTTAGTTTTAATTAACACTCAAGTTCTAAAAAAACAAGATTTATGTAGACGCCGTACTCGGCCCTGCTCTGCATCTGAGCGAGTTTAGCAGCGTTGGCTGAAGGCAAATAGCCGCAAAAAATAGCACATTCGTGGCTAGTGTCTCCATGAAGACGCCACTTACTATAAATTTGGTGATGTGGTTCTTGTTCGTGACGTCACTGCGTGTGTACATCTCGCCTTATGTTTGAGTCACATTCCATAGCATCCGATAGCATTTCTGTCTCGTCAGTCAACAATAGTTGCTCAAAAAGTAAACAGTTATCGTAAAGATAAAATACTTAAACTCGCATCATGCTCTGAGAATATGTAATTACAACATTCAGATTGACTTTGTTTCCAATATTAAAAAAGTTTGGAGTTAAAATCAGCATCAGATGTTTCAGCCAAAGAAGAAGTTGAAAGTTCTGTGTTTGTAAACAACACAACGATGGCGGTTCTGTGCGTCGATGATTATTGGCTTTTTAATTAAATAGTTTACGCATTAGTAGTTAACTTTATTTCAACAATGAGGGATTCTCAGTTATGTACTGCATGTTAAAATTGATTAGTCTGTGATGGAAAAGATTGCAGTAATTGGTTACAATAATACGAGACATCGATTCGCTTGAAGTACTCGTTTTTCTGACATGAGAACGGAAAGAAAATATTTCACCAATCGATTGATGCTCAAATTATTGAAGCGCTTGTAGAGTTTTTTCGCATGATTTAATCTGCGAACTGTTTCCAAGAACCAGAATGCTATAAACTGCCATAGGAAACCCTCCAACAATTTAGTGAATCATTCCGTTTACAATGGGAAAGATTCCTACCAAATACATATACTCTGCAAATGAGGAGTTTATACGCAGATGATAAGCAAATTTGTCATTAAACTTCCTAATATTTTCATAAACTACTCTTACAGTCTTATGCGATGTGCTGGTAACTATACTTAAACATTTGTGAAACGTGAATGATTGCATATATGCAGTAGAATAGTGCGTTATTCTGTATTACGGGAATGTACAGAACTTGCATGGATAGTTTAGTTCTTATATTTTAAATCTAAAATTCTGCTTTAAGTTTTGTGAACTTGAAGCCTGTCAAATAACTTAAGAATGTCGCACTACATAGCGAAGAAGACAAAATGAATTGCCCGAAAGATAAACTGACTTTTGCTCGTGAAAATTGTGGTTTTGATGTGACGAATTTTTGCAATTTAACTTCATTGTCTAGAAAAAGAAATTTTCTTAGCTTTGGCGAGTTCAAATGACATATTTTTGTCCTTGAGTCCTGCATTTCTGTTTTGATGACCGCGATCACAGCAACGAAAATTGATCGTTAGTTTGACGAGCAAAAAGTTTGTGGCACGAAGATGACAATGAATCAATTTTTGCAGTTCATAAAAATGAGAATATGACTAATTTAAGTCTCACGTTATGACTAACTATACAGCAATTACTTTTATAACACGTGTTTTAAAAACATTTGTTTTACTTTCCATCCAGATGTAAAACTGCAGAGGCATCCCTAAGTCAGAAATACGGATAATAAAATCAGTGCAACAAAATTCGATTAGCTTCTCTAACATCCCAATACGATGACCCGTTCAAGCGAAGGCATCAAGCAATTGATTTTTAAATGATCAGTTCATGAGAAGCAATAGAAAAATACTTTACTTGCATGAAAAAAATTATACATCGTGGTGCAATTATACATACACTGTAAATGATCAACAGAATACATCCGTAGAAGTACATAATCCTCATGCTGCACTATCACATCCTAAGTATCGTATTTTGACTGGTGATATATTCTACAGCACAGATATATATTTGAAAAACGAAAATAAATACGATTCGAAACGAACCCCATCCAAATTCTTCCCCATGACGTTCTTGAACAGTGAACGAGAATTTCACGTACATACCAAATTAACCTCCTTATTTTCATCATAATTATTTGCATTATTCACAACTTTTAATGCTTTATAGAGCATTTCTTCATTATGTTCAGTAACACCCAGTTATTTTCATGATTTTTATTTACATTTTTTGCATGCATAAACTGTCAAAATCTTACATTATGATTTTAATTACGACAAATAACAAAGCTTCGCTATAATAACATTCTACTTACTACAAGTGAATCTTTCTGAGTAAAGTTGTTTTCAGATAAAATAGTAAACACAATAGAAACAAATAAATTCAAGAGGATGGGGTTACAGTCTCCAAAATACTGATTGAACTTGCAAAGAACATAAAATTAATGAAATAGAAGGAAAACTAATTCTCTGCATTACATAATTTGAATGTGGTAGCTTGAAAATCTGCTATTATTTTAGTAACTTTTTTAGCAACATAAGATTAATCATAGTCATAATTAGCCCTAACAGTAGTTTGAACCTAAGACTTTTAAACGAGACACAATCCATAATGCTAATGCTCCTCCGATATCGGCTGCTACCGTCGAGACCTAATCATTATCATAATTAGATCTCATTATGATAATCATCGCAAGGACTCCATTAAAAGCTGAGTCGTTCAACCTGCAGTGTCGTCAGTCGCGCAGAATTAAACTTTGAATAGCGAAAAAATTGCTGTACGTTCCTTGCGTTTTTCACGTTCTTTAGGGACTCAGACCCGGAAAATATTCGCCGATGAAAAGTAAATAGTGATGCGAGCTCCGGTCTAGTTAATTCTTGTGAGGTAATTTCAAGTTTTTTTGTTCAAGATAACGCTCAAGTCAGAAGCAACTCACGAAAAATGTACGAGACCAATTGCTTAAATTATCGTGTTGACTAACTGTTATTTTACTTCTTACCCATCGAATATTATGAAAATAATTTACAATCATTTTCTGTTAAAGAGTTTCGCTTTAAACAGGGAGCCAAATTTCAAACCACCAAACACGAATGCTTCAAATTCCACGAATGTGCGTGGATTTTTTTTCTGTGAATGACATATTAATTAAGAGAGGTATAATTTTCAGCTAACATTGACCTCTTTACGGCTGTTCCTTACTGTTAATCCCATCTGCTGTTAAATTCAGTCCTCAGCCATTATGTTCTTTAAGTCTTAGATATTTCAGGAACAAGAAGCTCTTTCTTGCACGCTCTAAAGTGGCCAAAAACACGCCATTTTATCGATGTCCATCTTCATTCTCGTAATGAGATTGTATGCTTCATAGTTGGGAGTTTTTAATCCAAGTTACTTACAATGAAACGTTAGTGGTTTGATACCACATGGTTGCATTTAATAGACAGATTGGTTTAACACAATAATTCATGGCTCAACCGAGCGGATTTGAACAATGACGGGTAATTTCAATTGACAACATTTTGCCGCCCTACCATATTCTACGAATACAAGCGATCTTTTACGTAACATATAATAATCAAATGAAATATTTTTGTATTTTTCTTCTTGTGTATTAAATTAAACAGTTTTTTGAGCATGTGCTTTGCACTTGTTTTGACATCAGAAACAGCAACCTATTATTTCAACTTTTTTGTTGTTTCTTCTGCACAATGCAAGTTCTATTTGCACGACTACTACTGATACTTCTATCATTGTTATTCACAATTTTTAAAATTTGTACTGTACATAACATCTATTCTTATTGTGGTAAAAAGAATGGGTGCCATAGATTTTAAAGGGAGTTTCATAGGTTAAAGAGATTTCATAAATATGAAAAGTTTAAAAAGAGTTTCGGTTATTACCCAAAAAATAAGCGCAAAGCCATTTGACAAAAGCCACATCATTTGAAAAGCAGTATGTTGAACCTAATAGATGCTACTTTTCCTTACATAAAACTTAGCTTGTACATAGTTTATTGCAGTAATCGAGTTTCAAAATTCCCTCCTTTCGTGTTTAATCATAGCCTCTAAACGAGTTATGACGAAGGTGTAGGAATCAAGCAGCACTTTCTCCAAAATGGGCTCATAAAGCAACAAGGGCTGCGGAGTATCTGTATTTATGTATGTAAGATATTACGGACATCACTCTCGAAGTTGCACTAGATTGCAACATTCAATATATTTTTTCAGGATGGTTTAAATCAGTTTGTGCAAAAATAACGACGGGTTATGACTTCACTCAATGTATGTTTGACTTGTTTGCGCTTCAGAAAGAAGAAAGAAGGAAGAAAGAAACTTTATTCCATTAAGATCCACCCGAAATATATAAATGGTTTTAAATTCTTGATGCTACCATCGTAAGACTAACTATACAGCTATATCTAACTATACTATATCTTTCAAAAATAATCATAAATATTTTCATCAATTGTGTCCGTCAATTTTGTGACATGATGTAGAGGCTCTTAAGAGCCCGTTGCGGTGATCTGAAGTTTAGAAGAAATAATCAATTTAACTTAAGTCAGAGGACCTTCCTGATCCTTGTACCACAAACAGAAAATTTGAGGGACAAGTACGGAAATGAACCCTCGATACCAGAGACCTACCAACACGAGAACAAATCGCTAACCACTAAGCGACAGTGGCAGAAAGACTTAAAGTTCTCATTTCAATAACCATTGCAATGTTCATTGCATTTCTTCTACTCCAAATCAGATGGGGGAGCTGGAGAACCGTCTTCAATGAAAACGTTGTGTGCTCCAGATGTTTTCTTATGTCAGGGTAACTTTATTTTTTTAATATGTAAATTGTGTGATCTTTATAGTCTCTAGGATAAACAAGAGAACTACAGCTTGAATCAAAACTCCAGCTGGTTTGAGGCTGCGGAATTGATATTTGCTATCTATATAAAATTCTCGTTTAGCATTTCCATACAACTGTTAACATTTTACTTTCCTGCCTCCGTTTCCACAAGAAAATATTCCTGTCAAACAATCGCTTAATCATCGATAATAATTTTTGCGGAAAGTCTAGATCTTTCTTTTAGAAAGCCCCAGTAATTGACTGCTTGGTTTGTGTTTGTATGGAGCTTATGGCTAATTCGGATGGCGAATCTAGCGCATCGATCATTTATAAATGTGGAGCTGTTAGTCAATCTTTCTAAAGCTCTTAGGGGATTATTCCTCGTCATAGGCTCCATCGCCACTGCAACGGTCCGTTTGTCATTAATCGACGTATTTCTATGAAAAATCCATGCTTGGTGTAGCAAATTGTTTATATCGTGTTTAGATATGACAACAGTTCGTTGATTTGGGCTTATAATGTCATCGTTTTTATGAAGTCTGAAGTAGTCACGTACAAAATGCATGTAAATATAAACAATAAAGTGAACAATTTATTTTATTAAAAGATGATCCATATTCATTTACAACATTTTCTCAACTTTTTTCCAACTCATGTATCGTACGTTTAAAATTTCTCATCTTTTATTGTGGTAGACTGTCCGAATGCTATAATTACCTTTTCCCTATTTAAGAATAGGTTTTGCTACGAACAAAAATCGTAAAGTGCTGAAATAATTTTCAATCAGCAATATAGATGCCAGAAAGATAACAATGATGATGCAAAATCTCATAATTCAAGTTTTGCAACATTTGGATAGTAGTTTAAGATGTATGAGGAGGAGCGTAGTCGTAGTCAGAACTTCTCTATTCCGTAGTCAGGGTGGCTTCTTTTTCAAATTTTCATGCACACAATCAAATTTCTGGCGATGTGATGTGGCTGTTTCCGTTTGTTTGCTTTAAAATAGAATAATTCGCCTGAAAGGCTGAAATAATAACTAAGTAAATATGCGACATTCCATGTGTGGTCACCTAGTACCTACAACTGTATGAAATATATGTAGACACCAGTACATAAGACGTAATATGTTTTGTGCAATGTTTCTAGTAGTTTAATCTATATTTGGTAGGATGATTCTCAATGAAAAGGTCATGGGACAGACTGTACAGATTGAGAACAGTCATTAATTCGGAAAAAACTAATCTACAAACTAACAAGTCGACAACTTTTCAATTCTCATGTGCATCTGGTAGAATAAATTATATTTCTAACATCAGAAACCAAACAGTAATTATTTTGACTAGACATAAACGGATAATATTTTTAATGTTACACAGTCCTCAAAAAACTAGCATGGCACCAGTACTCCAGCTCAGCTCACATCTCTGATCACGGTCTGAAGGCAGTCTGCAGGGCCTGCTTCATAGAAGCTCAAAAAAAACCTGTCGTGGTTGAGCAAGGCGGTATCGCCGCCCCTCGACTTAAATACCTCTCAATGCCATCCTGGTGTATGTACTGGCTGCCTAATATATATGTAAATACATCACGGTGCCGAACTGTCCGAATCGTATTTGAGTAGTTTAGATTATTATCGTTATTTCTCCTTG
>VCRD01000157.1:339491-404565 GCA_006783055.1 Trinorchestia longiramus
TGCGGCGACCAGAGATGCCGTCAGTACCGAAAGGGTTAAGTGTAAGTAATTTTATTTGCATATTTACTTTGGAATGATTGGGCTCTTAAGATGCTAGTTACATCATTGTCTTTTTCTTACCACCGTAGGAGAAATTTCACTATGCCGTGAAGACATTTAAAAATCTTTAAAATTTTCATTTTACATATAATTAACTGCATTCATTCATTTCCATAACTGAATGTATATGCGTTGATGTTTACAGAACTTCTCTCACTGTGTGTGTTTTTTGTCTTACCCAATTCATTTCGAAATTTGGTTTTCTTCTTTGGAAAAAATATGTGTGCAAGGAAACTGTTGACATACACATAAACGAGAGCTCTGCAGTTAATGTTGCTGTCATACACGTACAGGTGTAAGTAAAGGACTCAAATATAGCGATCGGTTTTGATCGAAGTCGAATTTAAAGGTACGTCAAAGTTTCCTATGTCACCTAAGCGTTGACATCAGAGGCTGTTGGGTAGAAGAGCGGAGTCTGAGTCAAAAGACTCCGCTTACAACGTAGTTAGTTAGCAGAAATAAGAGTTTGTCAGATATAGAATTTACAAATAGTAAGTTGAATTGAAGAGGTTATATTACCATCCCAGCAAGTGGTATTTACATTAAACACAACCTTTATTCCTGGACAACAACTGGTCTCTTCCACGCACTATAGAGATCGAAAATTTACTGCAAATGCTAATTTGTATCATTATTTGAAATATTGTTGCTCCCTCAGCCCTTATTTTCTTGCCTCACCTTGAGCGATTGCTTACAAAACTGGATTCTTACTACAAAACACCACCTTGTTTGTTTGCAGGCTGTGCTTTTCATGTCGGCGGCAGTAACAGGTGTGAGCAAGCAGAGGTACTGAAACATGTACTCGTTTATAGGTGTCGGCTTGCGAGCTTGCGCCGCTATTATAACTTCAGTGATCAACTGGACGATCGACTGCAGCAAGAACTATGCTATACTTTTACACTTTTTGATATGAGTAATTGACATAACAATGTTTCAATACCATAGGGGCGTGAATTGAGTTAGTATACATTATAATCCACGTAACTGCTTCAGTGCAGCAAGTTCTTAAATATTTAATTACTGATGTAACTCATGGAGATGAAACATGATCAAAGCTAAAGACCAAGAACAAAATCCAAGAAACACCTGAGGTTTGCATCGCGAGACACACTACCATCATGCCTCAAAGTACAATGCCTTTAAAGTGGAGCGCAAGCAGCAGCCGCTCTTGGGGTTGATCACTGCACGTCCTTCCATGAATGCAGTTCGTTGACCTTAGTCCAGCGTCGCAGCAAGCGTCTCTCAATGAGTCGCAAAAACTGGACCCCGCGGAATGCAGAGGCAGCGAGGGAGGGGCTCCAAGCCAGCCTTTAATGCAATGATGAGTGGCAGATCAGGCTTAATAGTGCACAAGCTTAGACAAGACTTGAGTTATGTTGCATTACATCAGGTGTATACTTCATGGTTAATTCACGGTGTGTTCCAGTTTAGCAGCACGTGTAAGCTTTCCTGTCTTTCTGCCGCCGCTTTTTATTTTGCCTTAGGAAAACACTAACTGTTCTTCAGCAGTTTCGAAGATCAGAAGCGTGACGTTGCCTCTCAACAGTTATCTATTAATGCATCATGGAAATCATGGAAAAATTGCAGACAAAGAACAGTGTAAGGTTTCTCCCGGACTCTAATTAATGTTCATTGCTAGAAGCTATCGTCTCCTGTCAAATACGAGTAAGAGGCAAGAAAGACCTCACCTACATTGGTCTGGTATTCCAAAACTGATGTCAAAACAGCTGTCAAGAACATGCATCTATTGTTCAGGTATCAACGCTGCAACTGTCAGCGTAGTGCGTCTGACTAAGACAATTATCATTTCACTGCTTGTACTTCATGCTATGGAAAAAGTGCATACAAATACGTTCAGGAAGAGTATAGATTTAGATTATGTTGAAGCGATACGGCTAGAAGGGTTGTACACCGCTATGATACAAGGGTTTTGACCAACCAAAATTGTGAGAGATTGTGTCCTAAAAGAAGGACGCGATTTTTCCATAATTCGTTCGAACTATTCTGGTCTAAAAACGAGGAAATAATGATATTGTACATTTATGTTATCCATTTCCATAGATGACGGTACAAATATTAGTACAGAGCTTTAACGATGTCTGGTCATTTAGGTATGTTCAGCAGCTCGGGCAGGTTCCGCAATGTATTTTTATAGCTCATTTCTGATATGCATGACGTGGAAATGAATACATGTACCTCTGAATAGTACACTCGAGCTCAACACCTTACTTTGAGATACCCTGTAAACTAATAAGTTATTGGTTCAACGATTCACTTCAATGGAATTCCAAAGTTAAATGCAAATTCTTCTCCAAAAAGAGTTGTTCAGTTATTGAGTCAATTTTCATTGCTCCCAGTCAAATTAGTTAATTATCCCTCAAGATTATCAAGATGATCCCTCAACAAAGTTATTTAACACTGCTGATGTTGACATATGTGAACTTGGAATGCAAAGGAATAGTTAGAGCATTTTACTAAAATTACGCTATGTGTTTAGTGACAACAAAGCTCTCTCAAATTCTTTGAATTGTTTCATTGTCATCTGTGCTTATTTCTATTCACTTGCTTTACATGAATCTGCATTGGTTTCTCATTCATCAAAAAGAGTTTTATGAATAAGCATTAATTTGATGACGAAAGTTCACACTCACTATGTGTTGTACTCTAAAGTTAAGTATGAGGTTTATCCATAAACTGTTTTTCAACAATCGGGTCAGAGGAGGATGCAATCATAATGCAGATGTACAAAATAATGGAAAGTGAAACAGTTTTCATCGCTCAGTACGAAATTAATCTTGAAATCGATTTAATAGCAACTAAATCCTCGGCCTGTGCTCTCAGGCAATGAGAATTTGTGGCTTTAATTGAATTTTAGTGTTTATCTTGATCAATCGTAGAGGGAAACAGCTAGTTACTCTGAAATAGTTTCCTTTCGCTTAGTAGCCTTAGCAATTTCTCATATACACATTTCATTCTTAAATGAAAAATACCTCAGGGATTTGATTCATACGTACGAATGTTTTATGACCGAACATTGAAGGTTAACGCACTAGGGGGCAAATAAATACATTGATTGAATCGTAAAGTTTTAAAATTATTTATGGAGCCTCGTATTATGAAGCGTTTGTAGAACCAGTCACTATCAAACAGTAATATTTCCCTTTCTTTATGTTATTTACAAGATGAAACATGTGTAAACAATATGATTTGGCTGTATATAAATCATTGAATGTTGCTGTAGTGTATCATTTGAACGTAAACTCTTTTAGTCTGCTTATCGAAAAATAAAGTTTTCTTAGGCGTGTTTATTAGGTTTTCTAAACACGTAACGCAAAATATTTTGAAGGCCTGATGAAAAATTTTATTAGGATCCGATATTCGTGTTCATTTAAGGATTAATAAAAGAACTAGGATACCGAATTTTCTTGCTCTAAGCCATTCGACTAACGAGAACATATATGGCACAGAGTCCTCCATTAGGGATTTATATTTTGTACGACTACACTTCACCACTCATAGAAAAACATATTTCTAAGGTATACAATGAAATTATATGAAAATTAGAGTATATCGTTTTTTGTTTGTCAAGTAACAGCTATACAATGAAATAAATTTGAGCAATTGTGACATTTTTGATACACTTCTGTTCAGCATTCGAATGTGCTAGTAACTTTATTCTACAAATGAATTCTTTCCTCATCATTTTACATATTCAAATATTCTGAACGTGATACTCGAAGCGAGCTCATGACTACATATAACAAAATATTGTGACATTCAAAAGTGAATTCAGAGAACTTTTCTCAGTCGTATACGTGCCATTCCTACTTAAAATTGATACGATTATTATTGTGCCCTGTACAAAGATCGTCATTCCCCAGAAGCGTGAACTTTTATAGTTAGAAATTACAGTTGATTGATGAAGAGTTTGGACGTCGTGAAACATGCTTTCGAGAATAACAGTAAACTGCTGTACGAGTTTTTTGATTTAGTTTTTGTTAGCACATCCTACTAACTCAGTAATTTGCATATATGCTGAAAAAAGTATTTACATATAGAAAACTTCGTTCGCATGAAGCTCTATTCATAGAACCAGCGGCACATCAAGACCAATAGCGCTCATGTATTCAAAAGTGATCCCTTGATGCAGGACTCGGATATCCCAAGGAAAATTTTGCTTGTTTGGAAGAAACATTAATGCATATCGTGCCCCTTCCTTGTCCGTCAATATGCATGTTGACATTAAGTTGTCAATATTTTATAGAGTTGAGTTCAATTCCAGCTTTTGTAATTGTAGTGTAGTTGTGCTACCACAGTGTAGGGTACTCAGTCAATGGTAGGAAACTCGTATTTTTCTAGTGGTAAACTGAACAACGTTGAGCAATTTCACAAGCTTCCAAGCTGACTACCCAAGTGCTGTCAGTTTAGATGGCTCATTTATTGCGTAATTGCAGCCCGTTGTGATTAGTTCGCTGATTATCTCTACGAAATTGTCTGATTTGCTTGCGATACTTGCAGGGGAAAATTATGGCAGCACGCGGCGCACTCAGTATGGATTAAACTTAGAAATTTTTTAAAGTTACTGTATTTGTGAAGAAGTTTTAATAGTAAATTCTACGAGTACATAGAAGTTCCCTTTCTCAGATAGCGGCTAAAGATATATTAGCTTAGATGCAGTTTAATATTGTATGTAATACAGTTTGTCAAAATTTAAACTACCGATGGCCAAGTATTTGCACGCTAAAATCTCTAAAATTATTCTGGGGAAAAATACTTTTGTTCGATTAGTATTCCCCTATGATCAAATTCAAATGTCATATCAGTAGTTAAAAAAAGTTCCTTTAAACAAAATTGCAGAGAATCAACACTGTTGACTACGAATTCTTGTTTCATTGAAACGATAGCATCGGTGTTTGTCATAAGAACAGGGTGCGGCAACATAACTTCCTTTTTTTAGAAGCAAAGCGCTTTGAAAAAAGGAATTTATGTGACCGCACCCTGTACTATCTTAAGACCATTGCGTCTTATTTAATGTAGGGAAATAGATCTAAATTATTGCTAGACTAGGTAATTATGTTATCTTCTCAGCCTGTTCATTTCTTAGAAATATATCTTACTGCCATACGTCCTAAGAGCTTCGTTAGGTATCCATTTAAAGAAGTACAAACGCTACATGTTTTCTCCTACATGCTCAAGGACCTGCTGTGTTGGTTGAGATGTTGCAGTAAGGAGAAAAAGAAGCCGTTTAAATAAAATGAGGTTGTGGAATATTACTTGATCTAAAGCCTGTATGCAAAGATTATCTAAATAAAGAGAGCACGTTTGAAAAATTTTCACACAAAGTTTGTGGGACACGTACATGTTCATGTCAAGGATTGAAAATGCAAATGAGGCTGACATTTGTCGAGCTAAAAGAAGTGAAGGCATTAAAAATTACACAAGCCAACGAGTTTTTACTTTTTTCTGTCGACCTAAGCTCACGACTTGTTCTTGGGTAATTTGAGGTCACTCAGTTTAAAAATGACTTGAAAATTTTTTTAGTAAGTTTGTTTTGTCTACGTGCTGGTCTATATTGGGCTCATCCGTAGGTAGCGGAGATATTATAACTGATAAGTTATACATAATTATTATTCACATAGTTTTTCTTCTGGCATCTATTTTACGGTGGTTCCCGATGACATGGCGGTTGTTGTGTCAGAGGCATAGGACGAGCGAAAATTATGCAGAACATGTGCACCACTACGTAACCCGGTACATCTGAACAAATTTGTTTCATTAGGGAAGTAATAATAATAAAAATAACCATTGCTTCAGCCCTCATCTAACACTCTGATGGCATTTCAATTAAAAGTCTCCTCAAACAAAGCTCTCAAAGGATTAGTAAGATTTGCACTTATGAGTAAACCAGTAATAACATTGCGAAGATCACGATAAAACGAAGACTACTGTATTTAGGAGTCAAAAAATTGTTCACTTGTTTATTATGCATATCAGGTACTACCTATGGCGCAAGTTCCTTCGAGCTAAGATCGATAATCGTAATACTATAACTAATAATTACAAATTGTAAATGTGTCTCAAATAAAAGCCGCAATCGCAATTTGTTTTTCACAACCATAATGCGTCCATGAAATCCTTTTGATGATTTACAAATGTATACGGGCATCATTTGCCATGTAGTTAACAAGTTTTCCGTCAAATTAGGGTTCTTTTGAAAATTTTTGCTTCCATCGACCAAATTCCAGCCGAAATAATAATCACATGTCTAATATATTGTGTATTTGTCGTGAAAGGGCAACTTGTGTACGCGTACATGATTAGAAAAACTGGTCATGGAATACGAAGGGCTTTCCAGTTCAATCACTCACCTTTTTCTTTGATGTTGTAGCTGAGAGTTGAACTAGCGAGACAGTTCAAGTGCATGGTTCTCAAATGTCATTGAAAATGTCTTTCAAGACTGAAAGTCTACCTGTCATGTTTTTATTGAGTCGCTATCATCACGGAGGAATCTGTATTATAGCCTAATGAGTGTCCAGTTTTCACTAATGTGATACATTCCCAGATAAATTTTATTTAATTTTAGACACTGATGATATATTTTCACAGTAAACAAGGTTTGTATTGTTATGATGATTCTCGTGATAATAGTTGTAGCCTAAATTATTAAACATTTACGCTACTGTCAAGATATATGGATCTCTTGTCACTACAAAAGTATACAATACTGTAGGAAACACACAAGTTTGCAAGAGGTGAGTAGTTCTAGCTTCCATGAACTGGGTTGAAGTTTCTAAGCAGACTGAACTGTGTTCGGAAAAACTGTAATTGTGAGGCGAGTAAGATTTTCTTTTCTCGATGTCTGCAAAAACACAACAGGATCTTGCGGAGAAAAATTTTAAAACTCAAATCGCGTGTTAAAGGTGGGAGGATGGATCATATGTAGGTATTGGCAAGTTCATAGGTGAATGGGCTATTCTTTCAGGCACGAACTGATTTTGAAATGTTTGGTTACAGCGCACGCAGTACGTCTCAGTTGTACACCAGGTAACCTGGGAATGATAGACACGAGTAACCAGTGAAGAAATCTATCGATGTTTTCATTTTCCTCTCTCTGTCTATTTCTATTTTTCTAAATGAAATCCACCTAACGCAAACAGATATCACACTTCAAGGAAGCGCCTGGAAGTGATTTTTTCAGTTTTAGTGGGCTACTTACGGGAAAAGAAAGAAAAAGGTCGTACAACTTGAGTGAAAAATAATGAGAATTACGCTGTGCGACTGCGATTCCAGTTTCCAAATTAAATTTCTGAATTTCACCTTTGACCTCACAAATCTTCACTCGCTTTCATCAACTCCGGAGAATGATCACGAATCTGCAACTCTGCTTGTATGTGGGAACTGGTAAATTATCACATGCATTTCATTCAGATCGTTAATACAGACATCATTGATATTTTTTTTAGATTTTGTGAATCATTGAATTATTATTTCGTAATATTTCATCATCAAAAGTCCTGGCCGAGAATTTGTTACCATAGAAAATATGTACAGTAAAATTGTCTTATATCTTCCTGGCACCAGACGCTTCCTCTTCAGTGCAGTAGTAAAATCATGTATCTGTTTCAACACTTCATGTGAACGGCAGAGCCAAAATCTTCCAATTTTTAACAGCTTTCACCAGTAGCAATTTTTGTATTGCTATTTACATAGAACTGGACCTTGTGTTTTATGACAATTTATATTAAAAATAGATAACGAGATATTGCAGAAAGCCTTGAATTCTCCAAATTCATTGTACGAAAACGACAAACTCTTTTCATAGTATTCACCTAATTGGTAAGATTTTTCTCCGGTAGTAGTTTCATAAAAATAAATTTCTCATTTCTTTCCACACCTTTATGTAAGCAAATTTTCAATTTGTCAATCTTTTTTGAGGTAATCTTACTTAAGCTCAATTATAATTCTAGAACGTAGAATATCCCTTCTTCAGTGTACTATCTAATGTTGCGCCGCCTCACCCATACGGGACAATCGAATATGATTTTTCAAGTCCATAAGTTCCTCATCTGATCCCACTGTGTCGATTTCAAGGGAGATATCGCACAAGTGCTGCCTGCAAGCGAGTAAAAATGGCGATGAATTAGACAAGTGAAAAGTTTTAAACTGACAAGTTTTAAACTGACAAGTTTCAAACTGACAACTTTTAAACTGACAAGTTTCAAACTGACAAGTTTTAAACTGACAAGTTTTAAACTGACAAGTTTCAAATTGACAAGTTTTAAACTGACAAGTTTTAAACTGACAAGTTTTAAATTGACAAGTTTCAAACTGACAAGTTTTAAACTGACAAGTTTTAAACTGACAAGTTTTAAACTGACGAGTTTTAAACTGACAAGTTTCAAACTGACAACTTTTAAACTGACAAGTTTCAAACTGACAAGTTTTAAACTGACAAGTTTCAAACTGACAAGTTTTAAACTGACAAGTTTTAAACTGACAAGTTTTAAACTGACAAGTTTCAAACTGACAAGTTTTAAACTGACAAGTTTTAAACTGACACGTTTTGAACTGACAAGTATAAACTGACAAGTTTTAAACTGACAAGTATAAACTGACAACTTTAAACTGACGGTGAAGCAGTGCTGTGAACACGAGCAGGGCGGGGCTGAGCTACGGCATGAAGATGCCCTGTGTTTAGGTTCAGAGGTAATGAGTCACGGTCAAGGGAAATGTGTACTTGTGTATTGCGGCTTGCTCAGGTTAGTGTTAACTTATAGTGTCCTACGACACCTTCCAGCTCTTTGGAAGTCACGCACTTTGTCACAAAAACTACATAATGTCTTCATAATGGGCCGAACTCGTGTCAGCTACAGCCAATGATAGTTCCACAGAGTGAGGTATACGAGTAAAATAGAAGAAGAATGAGGCTATAGGAACGAACCTTCTGGCCCATTCTTGGGTCGGATAATTACTTCGATAATTATTCGGTTGTTTACCCAAGTCCCATGCCGTATTTCTAGCCGCGTCAACCATGTCGGCAGCGGGATT
Source organism: Trinorchestia longiramus (assembly GCA_006783055.1). Taxonomy (NCBI): domain Eukaryota; kingdom Metazoa; phylum Arthropoda; class Malacostraca; order Amphipoda; family Talitridae; genus Trinorchestia; species Trinorchestia longiramus. The sequence continues at coordinate 348,639 of VCRD01000157.1, forward strand.
CGAACCCGGGTCTTTCCGCTCGCAAGCAGATTCGCTCACCAGTCGACCAAGCTGGTGGTAATTTACATACATAGAGCACACGAGACAAGTTATGAGAATCCTTTCCGATTGTTTCGTATGCCATACTAAATCCACGCTTCAAAATCTACCCTATCTTCTTTTCAAGAATTATAAAAGAGGCGTTTTATAATTTCTCGTCTCTGAAGCCCCATACGTTTTTTATTAATTTTTTCAGCTATTTGGTCATGTCAGATACTTCGATGTAGCATCGCTATTTTTTTAAAATTATTCATCCATCATCAAACTGTTTGATGAGTGAATTTTATCATTCTCAGCATGCTTAAGAATTTTTTTTCGCATTTTTTGACCGCCTAACGACGATTGAGAAATAAAAGAAAGGTAATGTCTGTATTAAATAGGCATTCATTGTATTGATTAGCGTTCTCGTTTTTACGTCCAACTCAAGATGATGCGCAGTCAAACGCTCCATATCTTTTTTTTGTTAATAACAGCGCCACCATAAGTAAACATTAAGTTAAGGTAGTTTTGCCCTTACGATAAACCTCGTAGGACTTTGAGTGTTACAATCTGAGTAAAATTGGCAATACTACAAATCAGATGTAAGCTAAATAAAAAGATACGAGATCATGAAGTGGTTGAAATAGATTTGTAGTAGCTGTCCCAAGGTGAGAAACCCTCCATTGCATCCAACGACGACTTCAACGTTTGTTAATAATCCCGAGCAAAGCAGAACCAGAAATGCAAAAAACTTGTATCGGAATCTGAAATAAGGTGCCATCACGATGGAAAGAATGTTCAAGATATATATGAAAGCATCACATTTAAGATAAGAAAGAATCATTCTTCCTGAGCTCACAAAAAACAAACACGAACAAAGATACCAAAGAATCATTTTTCTGAGACCAGTAAACAAATTTGTAATGGATTATCTTCTTTAGGTCACGACTCCCTAAATGGCAGACTTTGGGTTTAAAATGCAAGTAAAACGACTGTAGGGAGATCTACAGCGTGCACACGGCAAGTCCAAATTCGTTTTTCTCTGAATTGTGTTGCGTAACATGCAACCGATGACCCTCGTGTTTTTTCACTTTATGTCGTATTTTCTTTAAAATCCATACGCATTTTCTACGAGCTCAAAGCGACCTATACCAACAGAAATACTCGGTTGTCTTGTTGGTAAAGTCCCAATGAATTTTACCTCTTTTTGATGCCCCTCGAACAAAATATTTGGCAAAGAAGATATTCTCATCGCTATCTTTTAAGGAAATTATTAAGTCTATAGAATAATCAATGGGAAAGTCTTATTCGTTGGCATTTATGGAGAATACGTACGGCAACCATACGTGTAGCAGAAGTTTCGGTTGAAGTGCATTTTCATGAATGTGAAGTCTGAAGTTTTAACGAAGCTATGAAATCAAATTAAAAAGTGAGCTTAGGAAACGGATGGTAATTCGCTTCATTTTTTAAATGATTGTAGGCTGATTGAGCACTCGCAGATCAATGTCTCTTCATATTACTGTGAGATGAGCTTACCAGCAATATTTAGGTGAACAGTATTTTTTAATCAAACGAAATTTATTTTCAAGTTACGCAAGCATTAATAGCTCATAACACTACAAAGACTTATGAATATTAATTCATACATTTTTTTGCTTGCACTGAGCATATTTCAAAGCTTTGAATTAGTGGAACAATTTGAATAACAATATTCAATTATCACGTTAAGTGCGGTTGCCTAGCCGGTGCAAATCTTTAGTTTGCACATACAGTGACTAGAAAGCTTTGAAAAAAATTACACAACCTAAGCTGAGTGTCCCACCGGTGGGTCACTTAGCACTTAACGTGTTGAAGAAACCTAGAACGGTTTAGTGATGAGTTCGTAGGGCTGAGTTCTGACAAATGATGGTATTGAAAGGTCAGCCGGAGCAGTGGGTTGCGTGCATGTGTATTTCGAACTCTGCCAGAACTGCAGCTGCTGCAGGAGACAGTTGTGAAAGTGACTGCTGGTTCACTAACTACAGGGTGTCTCAAAAAAAATGTACTCGCACTTTGAATGACGAGAAAACCTTTATATATGAACATAGAGTAAAATGGAACATCTTCGAATACAGAAGACAAATGTAATTGAAGAATCATGTTCGCCAATGCTCAAAACAAAAAAGGCCTGCAACACAAAAATGCAGCATGTTAGTGACAGTTAAAGTGTGAGTACAGTATTTTGAGACACCCTGCATTACTGAAGAGACACAAGTCTCCAAGAGGCGATTTAAATGATGAACGAAGTTATCAGTATTTTTAAAACTATGTCCTTATACCAATTCGGGGGTAAGGTTTTATTTGATAAAATCCATTTTCGGTTATTATGGAAATAATAACACAGGTCCAGAGTATATATCACTGTCTGTACATTTGATTTCATATTTGTACATTTGATTTCATTTGATTTCATGTATTTGTATATTTGATTTCATCAAATATACAAATATAAGTTTGTCGTGCTAATGCATGCATCTTACATCATCGAAGGTTTACGTGTTCGTTCAAAGGTTTTTATAGAAGTCAGTCAGGAAAAAAATGACATTCAAGCTTGAGCTGTGCTGGACATCATACCAATATAGACACAGAATACTGATAAAGTGACAACTCAAACCGAACAATGACTAAACCAAAGTTTAGTCATTGTATATTATTTAAATTGTCATCGAGTTAAGGTAAGTTACATCTTACTTTACAATAACACTTGTCTCTGGCTTAGCTATCACATTATACAAACGCTGCATCTTGCACAACAAAACTGATTTCGAAAAAAAACAATGGTTCAATTATGGGTGGTGTGGTATACTGGGGATTTCACAACGCACAAGTTGGAAGGGCAGGTTTATGTAGGGGAGACTTGTATCTGGCGCACATGGTTAGAGAACTTAGAAAACTTCTTGCCCACCACGTCTCGACCATGGCTACGGTAGGACTTGTACCTGTATGATGCCTGACGTGCATCGTCAATATTGCATCACAGCCTTAGACGACGTGCGCGTACTAGCGAACGCTTGGTCTAGTTTGTCTTCGAAGCCTCTGCCGCAACTGAATAGGTTACTTCATGCAAACTACACAACGAAGAATGGACACAATCATGACTGGGGGATTTTTGTTTTAATTCTTTGCCTTTGAAATACGCTCAATAAAGCGGTCTGTTCAGACTCAGAGAGAGGTGGTCCATCTGTCTTCAGGTAGAGGGCGATTTTCACAAACATCCTGGGATCCTGTGTATTTGCTCGTCACTGATACATGAGGTTATCACAAATGGAAGAACACTTTAAACGGGAATAATAAACGCTTACGAAAGGTTCAATAAATTACTTACTTATCTGAAAACATCAAAATGAAATGAATTTGAGTGTGGAGAGTAATGACTGTAACTGTGACTTACTCTTCTTTTTTCTACGTTACCTTACTCTCACTCCTGTGCGTGATTGATGTCTGACTGTGTAGGACTTAGAACACAGCCTATGAATGGACTATTCGTCTAGTTTCTATTGTCATATTCTTCTGTATTCTACTCCAAATGAATGGATTAATTGGATAATTTAAAAAAAAGCTTAGTTATGTATGCTCATGTGATGGCATTGGGGATAACTTCCATAATGTTTCATGTCTTCAGAGATGTTCAGTTTCACTACGTGGGAGCATCGTGTTTATGAAAGAGACACACGATAGTGCATTACAATTTTCACCATAATTAACACGAAAAACACATTAAATTTACGACCAGAAAATGTATTGGCTAGAAAATCTGTAACCATCTTACAGTATTTCAAGCATTTAATGAGCAAAATATGAAAGAAAAGTACGAGAAGGGAATGAAAAGTTGTGTAGAAAGATATTGAAATCACAGATTAAAACTAATTTATTCAATGAACAAATGCGTTAAACATAATAGAAACTTTAAAATCCCTTTTATTCCAAATGAATTGTTTTAAGAAAGCGTTCCAAAAATCATAAAAATACTTTTAACGTGACTTACCGATGAATATTCCTTACCTTTTTAAAAAATAGCATTTAAATATATTCTGAAATATAATATTTTCCTAGATCACCTAAACTCTTGCATTCTCAACAACCTCTTCAATACGTCTTCATTTTCAGGAAAACGTCATTAAAATTTTATTTACTACGTGCTTCTTTGCAATCTTTTTTTCTTTTCAACATTGTATGGGAACCCTGGTACTTCCTTTAGCACTTGAATACGTTATTATTGTTCAGTCTCCTACAGGCATAGATTTATCTACAAGTTTCAAGCAATAAAACGACAAAACAGTAGAGAAGTTCAAGTTCTAGGTAGGTAAGAATTCCTCAGTAGCGTGTGAACATTGACCAAATTTAAAGGTATTCATGCAATTAGAGTTCACCAGGCCGTGTAAACGGTACACCGTTCCATGGTTCAGTAAAGTTGCCACTTGAATTTTTCATATCGTGTTTGTACGGAATTTGCAGTAGATTATACGAGTTTTTACTCGTAAAGAATATTATCGTTCCCTCTTAAATTCAGAATTATGAAACGGCATTTTATAATAATTTTGTAGTTATCAAGAGGAATCTCATACTTGGTCGGATTTGTCTTTCATAACGGTTTACGCTGACGTACATATAATGGTCTTACTTCAAACTGTATTGAGAAATTTTATATTGCTATTTTCATTTCATTTAGTTAAGGCTAGATCTTCGGTACTCTTAATTTAACCCCTTCAAAGCAAAGCAAATTGAACAGCAAATAAACAACAATCCGCAGTAGGGGTAGAAGTTAATTTCAATATACCATAGGAGACTATCAGCATTCGTTATCTTTAGACAAATAAGCACAATAATTTAAACTCACTCGTACTGTAACATTTATGTAAACTACACATACTTCATGAGCTTAGGCAATAAAGACTGACTGATTTAAATGCATTTCTTACATTGATGTATTTAAATTTCACGCATGCTAAAGACAAAACCAGGATGCGCACACACCATAATAAAAATATGACACATGGCTCTCTTCAAAATGCACAATAATCTGACACAAAAATTACACCAGGATCAAAAAGATGACCGCCCTTTCTTTACAGATGTACAGAGATTTTCTTTAAAATTACTGTTCCTTCATGTCAGTATCGCCGATGTATGATATATCCATGATGTTGATTTTTCAGTAGAACATGTGAATTAATATAGAAAAAATACGTATTGTTCCATTATAGAATGAGTAACATTTAATTGCCATCCGGTTCCTTCTTGTCTCGTGATGCACGTATGGCTAACATTTACGCTCCTAGTGCGTTCCATTTCATCGATATTCAGCGGGGGCTAATCTCTATCAACGCATTACCCGAAAAATAATCCATATACTTAGCCTATCAGTTCGTATTTTGAAAGCAGAAATCGAATTGACACGTCTTTTTCCTTTTTGATGTAAATGGAAAACGAGCAGCAATAGTGTTACCTTAAACATTGTAGCTATTATTGAAAAATCAAACCATTCTAAATTAAAAAGAGAGACGTATTACGTAGCAACAGGAGTTGGAGAATGTATTTAGTTGCATGTGACGGACCCGTGCATCCAATGAACACCGGACTCCTGATTGTTTACGCTCAGAAATACGGACTCATTGTGCTTATATTACCTCCGTTTATACATTAAACGGTATTGAAACTGGTGCAGGACTTTGATTCATTTAAAAAAATAACAGTCCAGAGTAAAGTCTTAAGCCAGCCAGTACGATTTCCGAGTACAGCGGATAGATAAACAAGAATTTTTGACGAAAATTTGAATTATACGTGTTTGAATAAGCTTACGTTCAATTTCTAGAGAACATCCAACCATCAGCGTTCGCTTCCTAAAAAACAACGGAAAAGCTTGGCTCATTCTCAGCAGTAGGAATAGGAGCGCTGCTGCATAGTTTGATGATTATCTCTAGGCCACGTGCCAAATACCGGTTGGAATTGCGTGAAAGTATAGGTGCTCGAAGTACAGTATTGTAATTATGGCTACAGTCAGTGAATGAAAACCTCCAGCAGTCATCGAACGGTCAAGTTTACTCCGTCAATGTTCATTTTAAAATTCGAGACGCATTTACAAAGGTATTTTTACGATCAAAATTATTAACAACATACAAATGCGGTGAGAAAATTGCATTTGCTTTAAACAGATTAAAAATCATTTCATTGGGGATTCAAGAAAAGTTTCGTAAGCACAGGTGCTTGCTCTAAGCAATGTATTGTTAAATTGTATATATGTAGCGAAATACAATAAATTGTGAGGGAATAGTCGTCCAAGACAAGGTACATAAGAGCAAGAAGCAGTTTTCCCACCACGCTATGACGCGTACAATCCATGTTGAAGGATACGCTTGAATAACCTTTTACATTTCTGTGTCAGCAACCCTATGTAGCTTGAGATAAAGAGAAATTCAGAGAAGTAAAAGCTGAGTTCGTGTTGAAGAAGCACAAAACAAAAGACTAAGCTGGCGTTCCAGTTCTTTGCAGTTCGTGCCACACCCGCAACATGCAAGCCAATAGCCAGCGGGCTGGGCGTGGCTAAACCGTTGACTTGGTCAGACATCCGTTATATAAGTGTTAATTACTTGCCACACTATCGGTAATTTATTAACTATTGCTCTTCGAAAGTGAACCCTCTACAGGAGTAGTTAACGTGCGAAAAGGCAAGGGATCACAGAATGCCTAGAAAGAAAGCAAGTCTGTGATAAGGAATGTTCTCCTTTCAGAAACATTTAGGTATCTCAGTGGTAATTCGAAGACATATTTGATCTCTGTAACTTTCTTTTCTCTTATACGCCTGGTTCTGGAAACATTTGAGTAATTAGTTATTTTCGATTCCTATAAAATAAGCAAAACTCATAACCCAATGACACCGATATTATGTTCGAGATTATGGGCTGACCAACATACGAATTTTTGTTGAAGTAAGTTACTCAGCTGTCCTCAGAGTTTACAGAGTGGTATCCACGTTAATGGAAGTTAAGAAATTACGCTTCAATATTGTAGCGAAAATTCTTTGAATTCAAGCTTTACGTACATTAATCATAGGACCAAGTCAGGAACAAATATTATTCCACATCGACTGTAAAATGTCGGGATATATTCGCAGCAAAGGAACATAAAGCAGGAAAAACATGATAAATTTGAATTAACGATGTTATTAGTGTTTTTACCCAGCTTCATTTTGCCACAAGCTAGTTTTCTTTTTACTGCACATAAATATAGGTTATTTGCACGGCACGCGTTCTGATAGTCACATTTGGAACTAGATATTTCGATTCTCATCTCTGAAGAGAAGTTCATAATAGACGCTTGCCTCAGCGACCGCTGAACATGGAGCATAATTTCTGTGCTACGAACATGACGTTGTCATTTGCAGGTTAAACTTTCTCGCACGTTGTAAATTATTTCAATAAGGGAATGTTCCAACTCTAGACCAGAATTTTATACGGGAGAGAGGAGGTCATAAGTGTTCAGAATAAGTATCCTCATCTGATTAAATATGTGACTGAATAAGTGATGTGCTCACATATCATAGTTTATATTCTTATCATGGCATGGAATGGAAATGATTTTATTCTATACTACGTGTTACAAGTAGAAGAAAAAGTTCTAATCACTGACAAAAAATATATGTAGGTAATTCAGTTTGCGGATTCCAGAGACTTTATCTGAGACCGGATCAGTCTCAGTAGACTTTCATAATGGACAGAAAAACATAGCATGAAATTACATTTTGATTTAAGAATTCCCTGCTAAAGCGCAATGTCGTTGTATTTAGTATGTAGATCTGCCTTAGTAGCAACCAGATAAGCCTAATCAGAAAACTTGAGCTGACGAGCCGCGTACTTCTCTACGGAGTAGAACGTCACCCTCGATGCGTGTACGAGTTCGTGTGAGTCAAGAGCGTGCTAGTGCACAAGGAAGACTCATAATTCACTGATAAGCTCTTTAACACAGAACAGAATACATTCATTCGTTTGGGAATCGTATACACAAGCGCCAAGCGGCCACTGCGGGGTAGAATTTACGTCGCTGTATAGAGCAGGCATTCATCGAGCTGACAAGCGTCTTCGTTTGACCAGTTCCTCGAGATAATTTGCAATATGATCTGGTAAACCTAAATAGTTACCGTAGAGCTTCTCTCTATTGAAATCAAAGAAATAAATCAATGTAATTTTTAGTAATTTGCAGATAACAGTTGATAATTAGGCTGAATACCAAAGAGACTGTCAATAAATTGCCTTGATTGCATTTTTGGTTGTTTAACTCATCATTAAGCCTTCAGAATCATACATTTTTCTTTAGTTTGAGAATACCCTCATGTTTTAAAGTTAATTTCCGAGTTAATTCAAAGGATCAAAAATTCTATTGAAATGGCGTGGTGGAAAAGGTATTGAAATTGAGCTACAAATAGAAGTAATTAATTCATACACTCAAGTCCAATTGTTTTATTGAGCGAAACCCGTTCATTCGCGTCAAATTAGTGATCCGTTACGTCGTTATACTGATGATTGATTCACCAAAAATTTTAATTGAGAAACATTTAGTTGTATGCTTGTATATATACATATATATATAAATATATATATATATATATATATATATATATATGCTGTATACATACATGTGTGAATGTAAAAGTCGTCTCAAGTAATGTTGACCTCTTTAAATAATTGTTAAGTAAGTATTTACTAAAATACATTTTCTTTTCAAATTTAGGATAATCTACAGATATTATTCCATGATTTTGTCATCACCTTTTCCTAAACTGACGTCCGTTTTTTTCTTTTCAGATGAAACCCATTAGAATTGATGATGACAGAAAAACTAACCACTGAATAAAGGAGATTCATTCTAAAATACTGCTAGAAATGTGAAAAATATTCTGTAGTAAAAACAATGTATCTTTGATACTTCCCACGCCACCTTCCAGATTTAGGAACTGATACTCCGCATATCAAAAGTATTTTTTCCCCAGCGAATCGATTTCACCATCAATTTTGCAACCAATGGATCAAGGTCTCATTCCCAATTTTAGCTCATTTTGCTTTCGAGAATCCCCAAAGAAATGATTACAGTAATGGAAAATAATGATGAAAATTTGTAATCGTATTGGAACAAAGATGACATTTCGAGAAATTTGGCACCCATTGTCTAGGTTGTAAAAACATGTTTTGAGTATCGATGATTTCATGAAAATAAACATCGAAATAAAGCTTTACGGTGAGGCTGTCGTGAGGTTTGGCAGGCTGATCGTGTAGTTGCAAGCTTATAACTGCAATTCTAAATCCAACGTGCGTGATGAGTTCTGCAGGAATTTAATAAAGAGATGATCACCCATTTCACATCCTCGACTAAACTCGATTGAGCTTTTTTTTGAGGGTTCGGGACTCAGTATTGATATCTGATAAGCTGTTAATACAGCGTTGGAATTTTATGTCGCTCCTTGAATTCTTTTATGCCTAATAGACTTGATTACTTTGCTATTTGATGGCTTACGTAGAGTGTCTGAACCCTACTTGGCAATTGGTCACGTAGGATTGGAAGACTGTGTTACACTACGTATGTTCTCTGGATGTTAAAGCAGCTTCATACATTAAAACAGTTTAGATTTATTTTTGTCTCACTATGAACATATTTCAATTCAATACGCTGTTCAATGCGTTATTTATGCCTCACAAATTCTGTCGTGTATACTTAATTATTCCGTGGTGTTAAAAAACAAGCATTGTAGTACGATTAGGTGAGAAATTTATTGTTTAACCTCTCGGAAGAAAACATGTATCACGACTAGTTGATTTTGATTCCAGGCGCTGATTTTCCGTATTTTAAATGCCTTGTTATCAGGCAACATGATTATCTAAAAATGAACTGTAATAAAAATGAGTTTCGTTTTCAACATTTTACAATGGCGTATAAAAATGTTATAGCATTTTTCGAGACAGCGCGGTCATCCTACATCGGTACCAGTCTCACGGGATGCAGTCATCCTACATCAGTACCAGTTTCACGGGATGCGGTCATCCTACATCAGTACCAGTCTCACGGGATGCGGTCATCCTACATCAGTACCAGTCTCACGGGTTGCGGTCATTCCAGCAGAACACATCACAGCCCAGATGGCTCTCTTGAACTTCCGGTCAAGTTTGTGCATTTGACCGAACTGAGAGTTGCAAACATCGCCTTCTGGTTTCACAGTGGCTCTACGTCCCTGGGAAGACGATACACAATAAATGTTAAAACGAAAAATATTCAGTAACGATTATTTACAACAGACTTGCAGTATTTATCGGATAATGATGTTATAAGGTGTAATAAGTTTATATGTAGTGAAAATTGTATATATAGTGATGAAACACAGATTTCAGATGAAATTTACAACAATTGCCAAGAAGTTGCCAGCCGTGTGCTATTGGAAAGCACCTTTTATTTTCAACTCCTACTGCAAAATCGAACGATAAATTCAGATAAAAAAAAGGTTCCCTATTCCCCAAGCCAACCTTTTCTCTAAAAAAAAAATAAGTGTCGATATTGAGAACCAAGAAAAATGCCGTTTTCGGCAATGATAGAATTCAGTATGCATGGTTTTTTGGTCACTTAACGGAAATTATGTTAGAATTATTATATTGGCGCCACGTAATACTCATTCCCTTACCTGCCGCTAGTTATTCTGTCAGGTTATCTTATTTTCCTTCCTTGTAAACCTAAGCAAATGATAAAACATTTGATATTTTCCCGTACAACTTCAACGAAAAATAAAAGATTTTATTCCGAGGGAATCCGATTACCCCCCAAAAAGAGTGCATTGATTGTGCAAAACAATTGAAAGTTATTGATGAAATATTTGACATTACCCATTGTGGAAAATTAACCTTCATTTTGAGGATAACCTAATATCATTGATGAAGAGAGCTGCTAGCAGTAAAATAACTCGTGGAATAAGTGGCACCATTTAGCTACAGCAGAAAAGATTTATACGCTTGTTAGCCGTGAGTTGTATAGAGACACACCAACTTAGATCAAATGTATTTTGATCACTGTTTGGTACCGCAATATTTGAGAAGTTTCCATACCTCTGCAGGTGATTCTTCATCTCACGTTGTGATCTTTTTCTTCAGGCGGCGAGAATTATTCTGATTGACTGTTGAATTTAAGCACATCTACTCGTTAAATGTATTTCGTCTGGTGGCACTTGTTCGTTGGCCCTCCGTTCACATAGATGGGAGTTTTCTAAAATAGAATGACCTGTGTTCTGATCCTTAAAGAATCAAGAAATGAAGTTTGCAAGTATATAGATAATATGAGAGAGATCCCGCTGCCGACATGGTTGACGCGGCTAGAAATACGGCATAGGACTTGGGTAAACAACCGAATAATTATCAAAGTAATTGTCCGACCCAAGAATGGGCCAGAAGGTTCGTTCCTATAGCCTCATTCTATTCTATTATATTCTAGACCCACTTTCATGCAATATGGCACAGTATTTAACATTATACGGAGAGAAAGAAAGTCTGTGGGCTTCATCAGGTCCAATCCACTCTGCAGAGTACGTTATTTTTGGCTTTGGCTTCATAAACTGACTGCTGATGTTGCTGTTATAGGATGAATGAATCATAGGAAAACAACATTTATTTCGAAGGAAATACATCAAAGATACTTACTTAAGCCTTTTCATGTTTCAGGATAGCCGTTTTTGAAGAGGAATCCAGTACATCTGTAAACAAAGTTTTTTCTGGTTTCTTGTTACCGAGGTCTAGTTATACATACATCAACTCTGATCGCTTTCTAGGTCGTCAAATCAAAGAAGAGGTGAAATCAATCAAATACCAATAAGAGGTGAAATTGCCAGTCCACTACCACAAGCTCTCCTGACTATTATAGGATAGCAATGAAATCTGCTGGATATGGTTTTTACAAATGAATAAATAGGAGTAATATACTTTGTTTACTTGGACACGCAGTTCCTTCTAAGAAAATGAAATCGCTGAAGAAGAGTCAATAATTCAAACAAGCTCTATACAGCTAGCCACAGAAATAGATCTCAAATCTATTCAGTGAAAGTCCCTCCGAAATGATATATGTTGCATAGCTCAGCACTTATTAATATGCTCTACAAGACATAAAGCAATGCTCAACGAGGATATATCTAGGGATTACGATATCATCGTATTTTACTTAAAGTTGAAATAGCCTTAGCTGTTTTATTTCAATTTAAACATTTTCTCAACACTGCTACTTACAAACTGATACACAGGCACTAAAAATGTTTTGAAAATATTTAGGTTGTGATCGCATAAGTGCAAACTTCACTAACTTAGGTAATACATACATTGATGACTATCAGAGGCATGGTTAAAATTAGACATTTTTTTATGGTAAGTAGATGGTTCACAAATGAAATTTTTGGTCAGGAAATATCTTATTGAAACGAGGAATCTTTGTAGGTAAAATTCAACGTATTCCAACAATTTTGGGACTCTGGGTTACCTGAAAGTAGAAGAGAGGTCTGCTCTCATGTAGAATATGCATTTTTTTCGCCTTCTTTTTTTAATGCCATGTACTGATTCAAGACGAGCCGGGAAATTTTCACGGTTCTCTCAATGTCAAGCGGTTTTGTCAAAAATGTCTGACAAATGATTCATTTTGAAAATATGCAGTTTCATTTATGATTTTCTCTGCTATAAATATTGGCTCCACATGACAAAGAGTCTCACTTTTCTCGCTCTAACAGTTTTCTTGTATGTTATGCATTTAATAGAATTTGCTTCTTGTTGAACTTTCTCAGATAATACTTATTGAACAAAAAAGCTATGGTCTCAATACTACAGGTCACTGAACAGCACACTGTTGAATCTTTCCACTTAAGACCAATGAAATTCACTACAGTCATAGATCATCGATGTCTCAAAACAACCAAGAGAACGCGATATTAAATGTTTCTTGTGAGAACATGTACTCGTACGTAAAACTAACAACGAACATTACGTGTACTGGACTTCTTCAAAGTACAAGCTACTCGAAGACTTTGAGGCATGAGTGATTTTCTGGCTAGGTTTTGACGCTGTTTTCGAGTGACTGGATCGGAAGAAAACAAAAGCAACACCTGGTTGAGAGAGAGTCATTGTTGCCATGTTGCACAGTGCTCCTCAGCAACTCACACGCTACTGCAGTGTCGCGCTCGCTGATTGTAGCAGATGTTGTAGCCAGTTTGCTACGACATTTAAATTAGCGCACAGAGATTTCAACTGGAGTAGTTGTGCGAACAACTGAACGTGCGTATTTCTACGAGGTGGCTTTTGAAATAGCTATTTGATAGACTGTTTCAGAATGAACTATTTGGCTGCTGAAACTTTGATATAAATGAATTTCAAGAAGCAACTTGCTTCTTCTCGCACCCATTAAACAGATTTGTTTGACAACGTCCGTATAAGAAAATAAAAAATGATAAATGAATTACCACATGCGATCATACAAATTAATTCCACACTTTGTGGAATTCAACGGCGAGTGTAAAATCGGTTCTAAACTTTAGACTGACATCAGATTTATTACCCCATTTTACCATACCATTTATGAAAATGGGCTTGAAATGTGTAAGTTTCGAATGAAAAAATATTCAATTCCTTTTTTCTGTGAAAATATAAACGGGAATAACAATGACCCTCTCTTAGATCACTCCGTAGAATACATACATCTTTATAAGCGAGCGATTGTTCGTAATCGCTATATTAGAGATTAATAGCCTTCAATACTGAAGTATGACCACCATATTCTTGAAGTACATAAAGTGTGTATGTGAGTAAGAGAATGCTGTCAAAGTGAGCATTGATTGTCCAGTAGTGCTGCGCCTGGGTTTACTGAGAAATTATGGACAATTCATTCTCTAGGTCACTTTCTTAGCTGTGACCTGTTGACTGGAACGAATTTTCTTTCCCGCAAAACAATTATTTCTAAGTTCAACATCATACAAATTAATGCGGACTGGTTTAGCCAATGCTTGTCATGGTTAGCTTCAAGTGACCCATTCTCCACTTCATTCAGATCTGAACTTGTATCACAAATGGAGTGTAAGCACAAGTCTTGTTTTGGCGCCTACAGGTGATGAGGCGCCTGACAGATACCAACGGAAGTCCCTGAAGAGACCATTAATTTACAAGGAGCTTCTTTTGTGTGTTGCATCCTCCTTGGTCTCTAACAAAAAATTCTGTGAACTTTCTCTGAATCAGCTCTTTTAATATTTGCTATGAAATGTTTCATTCAACGCAAATACATCATAAGAATGCAAGGATTTCTTATATATGTATGCTTACATTTCAAAAACTTTATCCGAAGAAATAGAAAGAGCATGATTTTCAGATTCATCGAATACAAATGGCCTAAAATCAGATATGCTGTACACAGGTGTTTTGAAAACAGAGCAAACCAGTTTGATGCATCATGTTGTCAATTATACACACTACAATAGCATACAATTTTGTTCATTGTAAATATACATTTTCGATGGCTGACGTTAGTCATGTTCGACTTTCTTATAAACAATGCGAGTGCCCATCCAGAACAGATTTTACAAGCCAAGTGACAGAAAGGATTTTTTTCTTCACTCCTATCTACTTTTTGGACATGAATCGGTGTATACTTTAAAATAATCTATTGAAATTTATGCGGTGGTTGGACTCGTGATACCGAGTTGTGTAACACTGACATAACAGTTGGTAATTATGGGTGACATAACACCAGGTAGAGTCTGCCCCGATCTTGACTCTCAATGAAACGAATGTCGGCTCACCAAATTAACGAGCTAAAATGTTCTGTCGGAGACTCGAGTTAGCATTCGGGTAATACGGTATGGACTTGGTATAAATGATGACCAATAAATAAAAGAGTTAGCTGGTTGAGGTTGAGAGCTTGACTATCGTTTTTTCTTTCTCTTGAAGCCCCCACTTTACACTCCATAGAAACTCTGAAGCCGGCCATCATCGTGTATTATGAGGCAAACTTCTAACTGTCCAATCTCCGTACTGGCACTCGTGAGAAGATGAGATTTCCAGCGCCGTTGACTCGTAAATCTTTTTAGATGTGGCTTCATGTTTGAAAAATTCGTCAAACACTTTGCAAATTTCACATGGATAACTTAAGTCAATAAATTCGTCTTTGAACAGAAGAATATCTTCTACGAGTAAATGTGCGGATCATTTTTCCATTTATTTTGCATCATTTTAGGATAGTTTGAAATAATTTTGTGAGTACGGGATTCTTATGTAAATGATAGCCGGACGTAACATTCATCATAAACTTTTGGTTATGACTTTTGGTTTTGGTTATAGTGAGCCTGTGGCGCAGAACGGAAGCTTTCTTCGTTACTTGCATTTCAGAACTCATTATCTGGAGAGAGGACTTCAAATAAATGATTTACTTTTGGCGTCCCTGACACTAATGAAATGATGAATAGCAGGATGATGATGATCCTGTCGTTGGAATTATTGATCCCTGCCGGCCCATTTCAAAACACTAACCGTCCGCAGCCATAGCGCGTCGATGCTCCCACTTGTCTTTATTTTGGCCTCGCTTTCAGTTGATAAGTGCGTTTGTTGGCTTAGATCTTCACTGGCGGTGATTAATCAGTGACGATGGTAGCTCAGCGATCAATAAGCGTCTACTTGAGACACCAGATCTTTCATTTATTACGAAATTATACACACGTTGCCTTAATTGTTAATGATCAAATTGATAAACTGTAATCATTTGTGTGAATTTAGCAGTCCCATGCTTGCAGTTTAGGCAATCAGTTACTATATGACTATTATAATATCTCTGAGGGAAATTTTACATTTTATACCTAAGTAGATTACTTAAATTTCCTTGTTCTCATTAGAAAAATTTCAGTCCGGCGAAACAGTAATCTTCTTGCTAATCGAGATACAAAATATTCATTGATGCATAAAATCAACAGCCTGGTTTTTCTCAGAAAGTCCTGTTTACTAGAAATTTTAATTGTGTTTCATCAATAACATTTTGTAAATTATTTGCTGCATCTGTTATCTAGTTTGACATCAGATTATGATACTGACATTCTGAGATGCTTTCCTGATTAGTTTTGCAATGCTGGTCGAATGTAAAGACAATTTTTATTTAGCTTTGTATTCACATCGTCACAAGCATCACCTACCATATTTCTTTGAAATACGTATTCTATTATAATGAACCATTCCCTCGTTTTGCAAAATAATGTAAAGCAATTCGTAAAATTCGCATTCCATTTAAATAAAAGCCAAGCATGAAATTCTCTACCCTAAAGAAGCTCTGTATTTTAAATGTCTTTTTGATTTCTGCTCTACATCTTCTTATTTTAGAAATTTTTTGATGAAAGGAGAGTTAAACGCAACTGCAACCGAGACGATTGGCTCTGCTGCATGATTGTCGGCGACGCTTCATGATTTGGAGACGCTTTTTACAAGAGACGTTCTGTCTTCGTCACCACCACAGTGATTTTTATCTCACCAGCCTTCAGTTCAAGGCTGAAGAATTCTCACAACGACTCAGCGTTTTTTTTTCGAAACACTTCTCGCTTCAGTTTCCTCAAACGTATTATAAACAGTACACTTATTTATTTCAGAAGCTCAAGCTAAGAATTAAGCAATCTTAGCGATTTAAAGCCCATATAAGTAAAATAGAAGTCTATCAGTACTCTTCCATATGTACGATCTTCCTAGAAAGACAAAGAGACATGAAAGGAAGGTAAACGATCTGATATCAGAAGATTATTCTTCAAACAAATCTCAAGGTTAAAAAATAGCTCAACGGAAGATTTAACTCAACAAACGACGACAATAAGTCGAATGCGTATGATAATTCAAAGACTCTTTTGAATTAATGAGATCTTCCAGGCACACAATCAGGTTCAATTGATTCTTCGAAAGTATTAATCTGAAGGTTGAAAGTATGCATACTTCTATGGTTAAAAGTGTGCACAGTATTTGTACTGGTTAGTTTCACCATCCAAGTTCATACTTTCTCCTCGTTGGCAACAATTGACGATATCTAAGTTATCTACCTGCAGTAAATCTTTAACTTAAGTTTCAAAAGTAGAAACGACCCTCAGTTTTAGATGACTTTAATTTTTTACAATGAACTTTGCTTTTGATGTTTCCAATCAACCATATACATGTAGTATATGTAGTAGTCATTTACCCAGAATCCCAAATGTGGTCAAAAACGGAGAAAAAAAGTCAACAAGTGCAAAATAGCTCAAGCGTTAAGAAAGACTTTATTCCATTCAGGTATGCATGCAATATACAATGCTTTTTAAATTCTTAATGCAAACATATTAAGACTAGTAACCATGCTTCCAGGTATAGTGTCCGTCCATCCTTTGACTCAACGTAGAGACTCGTAAAAACACGTTGCGATGATCTGAAAGTTTGAGGAAACCGTTTAAGTCAAGTCAGCCAGTCAGTCAGCCAGTCAGACCGCCAGTCAGTCAGCCAGTCAGTCAGCCAGTCAGTCAGCCAGTCAGTCAGCCAGTCAGTCAGCCAGTCAGTCAGCCTTCCTGGTCCCTGCAATACAAACAGAGAGAATTCGAGGGCTCGTATGGAAGCGAACCTTCGAAACCAACAAACAGCCAAACCAAACACAGATATCTAATCACTAGACTAACAGTTCAGTCTATCTGACTGAGCTAACATTAAACTTGAACTATGCGGCAATATTTTTAGAAATTTCCGTTAGAAACACTACGCTGTTTCAGAGAGATAAGGCAAATTTCGTTCCGGTATATTTTTTCATCGCAACGTGGCACAATAACGCACAGTTACATCGGTTTTGTGGGGTAAGTTTTGTTAGCTTTGTTTTGAAAATTCAGTACGTCCTTCACCTCCTTGCCTAAGCATTTTTGAGACGATAGTTAAATTGCCCTGATCGTACATCAGAGCGTCTTTGTGCACTTTAGTCACTGCTGCCCTGTTATTTTTATGATGTTATCCAGCTGAGTAGCGTGAGGGACTGGCGAGCTAGAAGACGCTGCGCATAGACGTAAATTGTTTGAATTCCACGCCTTCGCTTTCACGCTGAGTTTCAATCACGGTTGGTTCGTGGTTGCCAAAGAATAGTCAATTAGAATACGCGTGGACAACTGGAGGAAAGCTCAACAATAAATAAAAAATTAGAAGCAACTAAAAAAAGTAATGAAAAAAATATTGATTTCTAACCAAGCTGATGCAGGAAATGTCGCAAAGGTTTTCAAAGGATTAAGAATAAATAATGTCTATAAATGTTATTAGACATTAATAATAAATATTTTATGGGCAATGTCAGAGTGGTGCCTGTTTCCTGTGAGTGCTTTGTATAATAGGAATCACAACTTGGAATAACAATACGTTACTGAAGTAGAGTCTAGCAGGATAAGGCTTCTTACGTGTGAAATAATAATGGAAATCGTAAAAAAATTATCTAATATTGTAGTTCAGCAAAATTTCTATCATACAAGTATCTTAAAAAATGGGGAGTTATTATTGAAAAAGATTATTCATTAGTGGGAATGGTAAATCTAAAACGACACGAAAGACAAGGATTCTGTATCTGATATCAATAAGATCATATTTCATCAGAAGTTATAAAAATGTGTTGTTACGAAACATCAACTTACATGTGCCTGTGAAATAATATCAAGATCCCGTACCTATAGAAATTTTTGTGGTCAAAAATTCGTTACATGAATTAACGACGGCATCAAGTTTTTCGCTGTGGGAGGTGCGGTCAAATTTTACTCAAAAATTTTTTTTAGTTTAGTCACATGAAGCTTTCTGAGAGGCATTGTTCCGTTACCAAAGAGCAACATAAATGATTCCATTGTAGTGCTTAACACAAACTATGCAAGAGTTGATTTAAAATACATTTAACTATTTATACTAATAGTCCACTTGGTTTGATTTCGTTCTACTTGATTGCAATGCTCAAATATGAACGATTTCATCTCATGTTCGCTGGGAAGTGCATCGTTATCTAACTTTATTGTAATAAAAGTTTGGTTTTTATCTTCAGCATGTCTATGCTTGAACTCACACCCAAAAATATCGGTCATCTTTATGTGTACCAACAAGTGATTTCGTTTTTTCAACAACGATGTAAAATTCTGATGTTGTGTCATACTTTTATAATTCAACTAAGAATCTTAGCTTAACTAAGATGTATCGAACAGCCGCATGCGTTAGATACTGGAGGCTCAGGCACAAATTTTAGAGTAACAGTCTAAAACTTTTAGTGGTGCAAAATTCCTGAAAAAAATACAGACATCCGTATTCGTAACTGTTGTGTGCCGTGTAGCATATGTGTACAGTGGACTAGGTAGTGAGAACTGATAGTATCCTCCTGTAAGAAAATTTACTAACATTAAGTAGCTCCCACATCCAGGAAGTAAATGATTACCATACCCAAACTGAATGTAAAATACAATATTATAATTGCTAAATTTTAATATGAAGTTATTAGTAAAATTATGAGTTGTTTCTCATTTACAGAGAGGGAAAACCAACATGTTAGGTGGAATATCAAATGAATATGCAACTGAACTTCCGACTATTCAGATTGGCTTAGCCTTTGATGTGCTTGTAAAGTTCAAACACAAGGCTCTAAGTTTTTCAGTCCATTAAATTCATCATACGAAATAGGGACGGCAATAATTTTAAAAAGTTATTTTTCCTGCAATTTGATCATGCGATCTGAAATACCTTGATTTAAATATGCTATGCTGTAAGTAGGAGTTCTAAGCAAGAACTACTTTTCACAGTTTAGCCGCTACGTAAAAATTCTACAGAAACCTGAAATCATCCAGGAATGCCGACAAATGCCCTGAAAACCTCCCTTTAGTATGATATTGTCTGCAAAAGCACGTATCAGCCCAGTGCATTATTATACGCATACAACACTCAGCATGTGTGTAGTTGATCTCTTGCACAAACGAAGTCAAAGGCTTTGGGCAGCTCGCTTGTGAAGTGTCATCGTGTTTTCATAAGAAGCCCTCAGCCAAAAACTGATTTTTCTGCCTATGCATGTTTCTTTCCTTCAAATGAATACAACGGAACTATTTTTTAAGCATATTCATTCAAAAATAGCTATAAACTGAAGGAGCAACACACGCCCCAAGCATGCAGCAGAGAATAACAGGAAGGAGAGAAACAGCGTAAGAAGGTACGATAAAGTGTCTGCAAAACCATCACCGCACGTTCGTACCTCCACCGTGAACAAATCTCCTTTACACGGAGTCGTGTTTTTAGATGACGCAGCTGAATCTTCTTCGGATTCTCTGGACCTTTAACCGGAATGGTTTTCTCTGTCTATAGCTGCGCATGGAGCTTCCTAAGAGCTGACCAAATTTCTACTCGGTATTTTTCACTGCAACTAATTCTCGACGACATAGCTGAACTAGTTTCAGTACCAGGCTTCTTGAATAGTTCCTTTGGAACTGTAGAGAAAAAGCGGGCGAAATTTAGTCTGTCAGATGTAGATCACAGTTGCAGTGTCTCCATAGACTGAAGTTCTTTGAACTCATTCGCAATAAACAAATAAAAGACCAAAGAATATATCGCAAACACGAACGTTTCAGAGCCTCATTGAGCACCACGAAAAATAAATGCATTAATAAAGTCTAACAAAATACATTAAGTACTTGTATGTATCTGCGTGGTTACTACTGGCCGAATGTAAACACAATGATAGCAACATAAATCATGCTTACGCGTTATAATTTTGTGACAGTTTTTTCATTGCCTCACAGCTGTCTTTTTAAAACAAACTTGTGCTGTACATTTAAAATTTTCTTGCATCCCTTTGCTGAGATAGAAACCCTAACAGCAGTTATTACTCGTCATTCGTAGAGTACGATCATAATCTCGCATAGAACATCAAATATACTGCAAAGCCCTAGCCTTGTTTCGATATTTCCAAGACCAGCCAAACTTAGAAGGCTGTTAATGAGCTTAAACAATCGATGTTAAAATTGTTTCTATAGTTTATTTGTGTGCAGGCGAAACCCCTATTCTTCAAGTCGATCATGCAATAGAGATTCGGGCATTATTGAGAAATGTATCTATATAATTCACTATGGCGAGAAATTAAAGTGAAAAGTCTAACTTGTTTAAAATTTGTACCGAACCATAAATTAATTATTGTATAGTCATTACTATAAAGTTTTGTCAGTGGTGGGAGAATGTATTCGCAAACAGGAAAAAATAAAATGAAGTATGTCAATAAAACGAGCTGTTGAAATTTCACTAAGAGGGTCGCTGGCGCCGTACTTCACTTCCTCTACAGTGCAACAACACTAAGACATGCATAAGTTTCTCGATTCAAAGGTACAATCTCAGAAAAATTCCCACCACAGTTCGATCATTCGATCTATGTACGGCAAATAATGTGTTGAATATCGTGTTCCAGGACAGTTCAAAAATAACTTAGATCCCAAAAGGCTTTTCCATACCTAGAAGTCGAGAAAGGAGATGCAAATTGCACGAGTCTTCAAGCAGAATTTGCAGATCCGAGAGGAGATTTGAATAAAACTTCCAAATATTGTTGTCCTGTTGCAACGCTGTAGAACACAGGAATAATCATAATAATTTCAGCCGTGATGATACTTTATGGAACCATGATATGCATGCGCACTTTGAAGATAAGTTTTGAACGTATGCTCTTAGTCTATACTATACAGTAAGCCTTGCACTCGGTTACAACACCTTGAACCTCAAACTTTTTCCTAAATCTAGCAAAGATGCGAAACACTTCCTAAAATTATTCGCTCACTTATGCCATAAAAACCATAGAATTACTGCATTAATTGAATAAAAGACGCAAATATAATATCAGAAAAGACTGTGGGTGTAGCAAATGGTTTCGAAGAAACTTCCCTGCAGCACGCTTTCCATTCTTTATTGACGAGTTGAGCATTGTCGAATAACATGGCTCGCTACGTCGCTGTTCATTCGCTTCATAGAACATTTCCTTACATATAAACTTAAAAAATTAATTTCATATTGTGAGTGGGTGTTAGGAAGCCCCGCAAAACATAGTAAGCTTTCATTTGATATGTTTACGTGCTCATCAACTTTAAACTGAGCAACTTTATGTGCCTATCAATAGCATGTTCAAATTAATGTCCTACTTTCAACTTGCTTCACCATTCAGCACCCTTCTTGCAAGCACGTCCTCAATGATCATTGGAGCATAAAAATCCTTGTTTTTTCAATGATTAAACGTATGTTTCGGGGAAAACTGAACGAGAGTAAGATGTGCTTGCAAATCGTTCGAAGTATTGCGTCTTGCAGGTTAGGTTCCTCGTGTGACTGTCACGCTTCGAAGAGGAGCAAAACTTCGCTTGACGAGTAGCGAGTCATTCTAAGCTTTGTGATTTTTATGTAAAAGAAGCACCAGAGAGTCGAGGCATATTGCTTGTTATGATGTTTGTCAAGTATCAAGAACTGCGTCTAACTGTTGCAAATAAGAAAAACATGAAACAGAAATAGAAGGCTTCGAATAAATAGAATAGGGCAATAGAAACGAGTCGTTTGACCCATTCTTGGGTTAGAATACAAGTCCCATGCTGTATAGAATTGTTCGATATGTTTGAACAATAAAATTGTTTGATAAGTGACGCATTTGGTAAGAAATAAGTCTCAAGTGGTCAACCGTTAGCCAAATTTAACTTCAGTCGAGATGAAATAATTCGTCATTAATTTACGATTTCCATCAAATTTGAGTTTAATCTAGATCCAATATATAATGCTTAGCCATTTGTTATTGTCACTGACTGCATCAAGAGATGTCACAGAAAAATTGAAAAAATCCTATTTGCTACATTCTTATTCATAAATTTTTGTCAACTGATGACTTGGAGTACATTTCAAAATGTTGAATTTCGTGAACTACACGCTTGAAATTTCTCTTTTACCTGCCGCACATGACAAACTAGTGCTAATTTTCATTTAAACATAATTGCTCAAATATATTCACGGAAATAACATACACGGGTTTCAATATTTTCACCATAAGAACTTACGTAATTGACTGTTGCTCTCTTTGGCAAAATTTGTCGAATTGTGACGCCAGTGAAGATTCCAGCAAAGTTGGTACGCCTTCAGGAGCTCGTAACATTTAAATTACTTCATTTTTCTACATTGTCGCTATGAATTTGTACGCGCGTGACTTTCTACAATGCGTGCGAAGAATAAACTATGAACAATGGATGTAAACAATACTCAATAAGTGGATGCATAGGAAGTGTTTCACATCTTAGCTAAAGCAAAATTTGTGAACCACTGTTTCTAAATGACGATTCAGTAAGTATTATACTTTTTCATTAACGGTTTACGGTTTCGGATGATGTCTTATATCAAAAATGAATATCGCATTATGTCGGTAACAAGGAAAATGTCAGGCAACAAAATCAATTGACTACCTATGTTTTTCACCTGAAACTACAACAAAACCGTTAAATAAAATAGAATAGAATCAGGCAATAAAATAGTTTGGCCCATTCAAGTCCCATGCCGTCTAAAGTAAAGGCATCAATCACGCACGTACATCTGGGTATCTCATAGGCGTTGCCGTATCCACCAACGAACTATGACAACCAAGTAAAGAAGCAACGCTTTAGTGGCCGTGGGATGAGTCATAAGAAAGCTCAGTCTTTAGGGCATACACAATAGTGCTTGTGCAGCACGTGACGCTTTGGCATACACGTGCCGGCTTGGGTTGAGACTGTGTCAGTAAAATGCAGGACACAGATTGTCTTATTTTTCTGATGACGAAAGTGAAATGCAGATTGTTAGAGAGATTGGGACTAGTCTCTGATAATGCTTGTGTTTATTAATCTATACACATGTCACAGTATTTATTGCCTAATTATGTTTCAATATCATCAGTGGCATCGAAACTCAATTTTATAGGAAAATAGCAGGATACATAAAGTAGGGAAAGTTTTTATGTCTGCTATTCATGCGTGGACAAATTTGTTGTCATTAAAGCTACTGGCAAGTTAGACGTTTTTGTGCGCATTTTTAGGCGACCTCAGACAGCGCCACAGTTCTGAACATATGGATAAAACATGTCTGGCATAATTCTAGAACTATTTGAACATATGGCTGTAACATGTTTGTTATGATCCTAGGAATATTTGATGATAAACCTGGTTTACTTTGAAGTTTATAGGATGAGTGTCTACCAATGTAAAATATCTATACGGTTTCAAGTTGATGTAACATGTTTTTGAGATAAATCACTCACGGTTTGAGAGGAGCAGGATTCTTTTTCAACTTGTCGAATGATTTATTAATACAATTTTAATTATAAAAATATGGATAAATTATAATCAAGAACTTACATGAAGTTTCGGACTTCATTAAACCGATAAGTTGCTAAAGGCTAATTATGATGTGTGGGATGATGTTTTTTTTTGAAGATGCAGAAAAAAACGATAATTTTGAAGAAGTAAGAGATGAGTGATGCTGTTAGTGAAGTTGAGTTTTGTTGTTCATGCACTGAGAAATAATTTTCGAGGAAATGCCATTCAAATCTACAGTTTTTTGGAGACAGTTGATTTACTGCTCAAATTTTTAATACCATTGCGAAGCTTCGTAATTTAAAAAAATAATATTATGCTATTGAATACTTTTTGTTATCATAATTTTTTTGTCATTGATTTCAGCGTAGAATTTACAGCATCACTAATGCTACTATGTTTAGAAAGTGATCACTCGATGAGATAAAAAATCCAAAACAGATCTGAACAAAACACAAGGAAAAATGAAGGTGCCGTCCACTAAACATTCTAATATTTTTTCAAAACACAGTCTCCAATTTTTGGGGCTCTAAATTTGCAATATTGGCTTATCAGGCATATATAAAGCCTATCATCTATCAACTTTTATATAAATGACACGTGTTCGAGTGTAATATAACAAATTAAAATTCGATGGCATTCTCGAGTATATACAACAAGAAACTTGAAGCATTATGATTTCATAGAGAATAAGTTATTTTTTCCTGCCCTGCTAAACGAATAAACGTAGCAACTCGGCACAAAAATAGTGTGTTTGCCTACTGAGCGGAGGTCGAGATGTAAAAACGTCTGCAAGGTTCCAAATTTATACGCTATGTAGGTGTATAAGCATATACTTTTCCAAATAAAAGTATTAAGTGACTAATTAATTCTAATTTAGGTAACAGTCTTGTGCAAGCTTCCCAACGGTCCAGTGCAAGTACTTACTACTTTTATTTTGAAAATTAAAATTATTTATGTATTAAATTATAATATTAATTAATTATTTTGCAAGTCTGAGTCGTACCTGGATGTGAGCAATTCTATCACGAGCAGAAAAAAAGGCGCCATTCCGGCGTACTTGTGCTGTACGAGCGAGGCTGGCAGGTTAATAAAAACTATGCTGAACGTCAATTAATTTTGACGACCTCATTGACAATAAAACTGACATTGGTTAATAAAAAAACTATGCTTAACATCAATTAAATTTGATGACCTCATTGACAATAAAACTGACATTGGTTCATAAAAAACTATGCTGAACGTCAATTAAATTTGACGACCTCATTGACAATAAAACTGACATTGGTTAATAAAAAACTATGCTGAACGTCAATTAAATTTGACGACCTCATTGACAATGAAACTGACATTGGTGTTGGATGACATGAATCTTGAAATGTCCTTGACTGATGTAACTTGTTGGAGACCCACATGAAATTGGCGTGTCAAAATTACGACATGACACACAAAAAAAAAAATTCACGGAAGGCTCTCATATATAAAATATTTCGTCATATCAATCATATCATACCTATCACTGATGATTTATATAAATGTGTAATTTTCAAACAAATGTGAAACAAAGACGCTTAAATTTTTCATGAGGAGTGTACGGTATGTGAAATCTTTGTGACACGCACATCTGCTCTTCACGAACCGTTGGAAATCCTGGCTGCAAAAATATTGACTGATGCAAGGCATAAAATTTTGAGAAAGTTCCTTTGATGGCATGAAGAATTGAACACTAATTATTCAATAGTGTATAGTGTTTTTAAAGATTTCGTTCTCCTGTTTAGCTATACTATTGTCTGTTTTTTAGCAGCTACTTCAAGAGGAAAAATTACAAAATTATTACAGAAAAAACTTACATATAACTCATACTTTATTGCAGTAACGAAGGGCAGTTGCACAAACAGAAACAACCGTTCAAAATTAAAGACGACCATTTCCTTTTAATTTCCGTTGTCATCGTGATGCCAAAATCGGTGTACGACCATTTTGCAAGTCTCATGCCAATTTTGCAAGTCTCATGCCAATTTTGCAAGTCTCATGCCAATTTTGCAAGTCTCATGCCAATTTTGCAAGTCTCATGCCAATTTTGCAAGTCTCATGCCAATTTTGCAAGTCTCATGCCAATTTTGCAAGTCTCATGCCAATTTTGCAAGTCTCATGATCCTTTTGCAAGTCTCATGATCATTTTACAAGTCTTATCATCATTTAGCAAGTCTCATGATCATTTTGCAAGTCTTATGATCATTTAGCAAGTCTCATGATCATTTTGCAAGTCTCATGATCATTTTGCAAGTCTCATGCCAATTTTGCAAGTCTCATGCCAATTTTGCAAGTCTCATGATCATTTTGCAAGTCTCATGATCATTTTGCAAGTCTCATGCCAATTTTGCAAGTCTCATGATCATTTTGCAAGTCTCACGACCATTCCACAAGTTTTACAACCGTTCCACAAATCTCACGATCATTTTGCACAGGTAGAACACACAGCACACACAGCACACACAGCACGCACAGCCCACACAGTACACACAGTACACACAGCACATACAGCACACACAGTACACACAGCCCACACAGCACATACAGCACACACAGTACACACAGCACACACAGCACACACCGCACACACTGCACACACAGTACACACAGCACACACAGCACACACAGCACACACAGCACACACAACACACACAGCACACACAGCACACACAGCACACACAGCACACACATGCCCTTGTTGCATGCTGCAGAGTGTCGGCACCTGAGCTAGGCGGCGCAATGCCGTCACATTCCAGTAAAAAAAACCGGTTGCCTGACCTTGTAGGGATGAACGTAGAATGAATTTCTGGAACGACGCAACTACGACAGAAATTCATGGCATCCATAGCCTACCAGAGTAAGTTACCAGACCCATGAGCGCAATGCAAACCAAGAAATGGTTCAATTTGTCTACGTTCCTTGCGTTCTACATACATTCAAGAACACACAAATGTTGCTTGTTTCCATTTGCTTGCCAAAAAATGATGATCTCGAAATCCTTCTGGAATATTGATTTCTTAACACATAAGAAATGTTATCTGTTCACAAAGACGGATTCAATTGATAAAAACGTATAATAAACATAAATAACATTTTTTGTATGATTGGTATATCAATATCAACAGAAATAATAGGACTACTAATATAAATCATGAATATGGAAAAAAAATTCATGGCTCCAAAAATCTGGGATAAATTTTTTAATGTTGAGACTCTCAATAATATAAAAAATAATAGTAAATTGATATTTCTGATGATCTTGTTGTACGTCAGTTTTGTTATTTAATGGCGTTAAACATAATTATTGAGTTGAACTTTCCCCATTTTTTAATATTCGATGATGGAAATAAAAGTGATATTTGTTTACAATTAGCAAAGCCTCACTACCCTGAAAATAAAGTCCTCATGCTCTTAAAAGACTTTTTTCAATAGATTTGTTTATGTCGATGTAGAGCGGTTTCGATTTTAATAGATAGTGATTCAGTGGATGTATTATAAATGGGCTTCACTAAGAAGCAATTGTTAATCATCACTTTTACTTCTGTTAATCAAAAAATTGAGCCAGACTGTGATTACTCATGGTACTTGCTGTCCTTACAGAAAAACAGAAGCAAGTTCAGTTTAGTTGAAATTTTATTTTAATTAGAACTACAAAGCAATTTAGAAATGTGCGCTACTTCATCAATAAAGAAGTTATTGTGAACAGAAATTTGAGATCTGGTCATTTCTATACAAGTCTTTCTTAATTGCTCAAGACCACAAGGAGTGCATGGAAATCGCGTGGGAATATCAGGTGTTAGACTATGACACGTTTCCCACGTACGAGGAGGAACAGCTTCTTTAAACATAACATTTCACGACAATAAATCTCATTAGTGCAGGTAGCAGATAACTTCTCGTCGAGATCAAATACTCTCCCTGTTTAATCTCAGCCGCACCTGATGTGTGGCAAATGAAAGTAATAATGCGGATTGGTTCGAGTGAGGTGAATGTATACACAGATATCGTTATTCTTGGCGTCATCAGTCGCCTTCGTGAGCAATCAGCCAAGCACGAATGAATAACTTATTCTCAACATTTTTTATAATTCTGTTCTTCTGCAATAATACGCAGTATGCTTATAGTCGCTTAAATGTTGCGTAAATACAAACCCAGATCATATGACCCTGAAAATTGCCATCTTCTCTAGAACCCTGCCCAGCTTTAAGTATCTGTACACAAACACTCGTAAATCTTGACCTACCCTCGGACAAGAGCTTGCTTATTGATAGTAAAGCTTTCAGCCTCTGACTTATTAAAACATGCCAAGGTGAGACTTGGATGCCAATGAAGGACAAGGCCTCAGTGTTGAAAACAAACTAACACACAACTACGAGTCCGTTTGCAATGGTCAATTCAAAATAATTATTACCTCGTTCAGATCGCTAGTTCGTTTTATGCTCAATCATCTAGATTTTTGTTTCTATGATATTTAACTGAATAGAAAATTTTTGGCTAATGATTCTACTGTTGCAAAAGTTTGACAAGCACGTACAATTGTCAATGCATAGCTGAGAAAAAATCAAAACGGAACCAGAGTGTATCAACAGATTCACTAATTCGGAGAACGCAGAAGACAAACGGGGATTCCGCATTTACAATAACGATGTATTTCATCACTTATGGAAGCTGTGAATTTTGTCTGAGTTCTACAAACAATTGATTAACTCCTGTAGAATATAGCAGAAAAAAACAAAAATGTTACTGAAATGTAAGTAGATATTACTGAGCAAGAGTATAAGTTCAAATCATGCACAATTCAATTTAAAATTTCAAACTTAGTTTTGCGCTTACGATTTAAGTTTATCAGTAATCTATTCAACTGCTGCATGGATTCTGCATACTCTCGAAAAAACGATTTATACTGCATTTTTATAAAACCTTCACTTTAAAAAATAATCTGTTTCTTAAATATAATAAGGAGTTTAGTGTGAATATACACAGAGAAACAAATGGTAAAAATTACTGAAAAACATTACTGGGCAGGCCCCTGTTGATTTCAGTGACAGTTTTTGAAAATGAAGTTACTTTCGAACGTAAATTCAAAATACAAATAGTAAACGCAGAGTTGAGTTAATTGAAAAATCTGTCTTAAATTTATATATTTTTTTAATGCTTGCAAATAATGTAGCTTTTTTCGTTTGCTTGACAATCCTTAAATCGTGTAACATCACGTGATCATCCTTTCTCCCTCTAGCCCTGATGTTCTTTGTAACAAGTTCTAGTGTAGACAGCACAATCCCATGAGATTTCGAAGGTCCAATCCTGTGTATTCCGAAACGCAAAATTTGAAATCAAAATCACCAATTAAAATGGTAGTCATTGACCATTTTAGGTCAAAAAAATGTTTAAACTATGAATGATGCTAAGTAGGTTGAAAAAAAGCAGTATCGAAATTTTAACTTAATTCGTCTGAGCGAGCCTTTAGCCTCAGAAGCAAGAGGCCCTCCAGTATTTGTTGCAAATATTACTGAAAAAAACACAATATTTTTAAAAGCTGCTAAGAAAAATATTGCTGAAAAATACTAAGTTGAACCTTTGAGAAAACAATCGAGGAATTTTACTCTCAACTACAAACTACCACATTCTATTATATTTCAATTACTAGGGAATCAGAGTAATAATTCAAAAATAAGTATTGAAAATCCTTCAGCAACTCTTAAAAACCAATGACGAACTCATGTTTGACGTTTTTAATTTTTTCGTGTCATGTATAATGTTATACATACCCTCGTTTACTGTAAAGTCATGGCAACATATGTTCAGAACATATAATCACGCACTGATTAGAAGTAAAAATTACGAGTTTAGTTTCAGGAATAAGTTCGAAGCTAAAAAGAATTACGGAAGTATTGTTGTAAATGTCTCTAACTCAGTGAACCTGGAATTGATCATCAAGAAAACACAAGTAATTAAAAATGGATTACATGAAAAGGATAATTTTATAAAAAAACGCAACTAGAGTAAGTGGCATCAAAAAAACTGGTTCAAAGTAAAGAAGAAAATAACATAATGTCTGGTATGGTTGAGGAACAGCGATTGGCTACTGCGTTCTCAAAAACGCAGCTGGAGTAAGTGAACTGAAAAATTGTTGGAAAACTGAGAAGAAAAAAATTGTACTTTTATGGCTGATCATTACGGTTCATCATATCATGCTCAACGTCATCTTTAGTTGTTGCAGTCACATGAACGTCGGAGAGCTTTTCTTATCGCTTGTGGTCCGTAGACCACCTGCATGCATTATAAATGTCCTCGTCATGGCCGTGGCATCGAAGTACAGTACTTCCAACTGACCACACAAGCTCTCTAATTTTTATTCGTGGTCTGAAGTATCCATTAACCGATGGCTCTTTATTCCAATTTCAGTGGACAATCTGTCTGGGGCTGTTACAGTAAATTAACCATTTAATACATAGATTAGTATCGCGAGGAGTATTCATTCACGATCACACAAGTATCTATCATACAAATTTCGCAGATTCTCATATGAATGATGCCCGAAAAAGTAAAGAAACACACGTTTTAAATATATACTTTACCCAACATTTTTCATATAAAAAAGAATAATATTAATGATCACAACAGCATTTCAAATGAAACCAATTGTAAATGTACAATTCATGTGCTAATTTTCTGCACCTGATTTTGATGCCTCAAGTTTCGTATCTCAATGATTACTCGTCGCCGTATATTCGTCTTACCCAGAAATGAAAATATTTACAGTTCGCTCTCTCCGTCTTGAACTAAATTATCTGTAATATGTTCTTGGAGGGTATCCTCAGGATACCTTACTAGTACAGTACCAAGAATCACATGCTTCTTAATACAACAGCTTGGTCGAACCTGATTCATATTGTCATGTGGAATACTTTACCTGTTATCACCACAACAAACGACTACAACATGAAAACAACTATTCACTTGTTATCTTCACACCAAGTGACTACAACCTGAAAACAACTTGCCGAGCGTATGAGTTCAGCAAAAGCTGGTACAAATATTATTTACAATACACCAATAGCTTCTTCAGTTTCTACGAAACTTTGTCAGAATTTGAAGGTAAAAATTTATTGAGGAGTGCTATAAGCGTGGGCTGAGTGTGGTTAAACATAACATACACTAACAAGGAACAAATAATACTGAGAAATTCACGAATGTAATGAACATGTTTAAATGTTTTAAATTTAAATGTTTTAAATTAAATTCGCACTCGAATTTAAGAGCTGGAAGAACGCAGTCGTTTTGTTAAAATTGGTGATCTTTTTACAAATACAATATGATTTTATCTCATCTTCAGGTCAATAAATCAAAAAATATGCAATTGACTTATAAAGCTACAAAATCTTATGGTATTTTAATATTTAATTTTCATTGTTTTTTATTTTGAGTCTAACAGTGTAATAATATTTTTTATTACTTCAGCAGTAATAAGAACTTTTAGGTCTACTGAATTCGTTTTAGTGAGAAGGACGAATGTTTCCAACTTGGATTTTGTGGCTGGTCATGCAGGTTGATCTTCGGTAGAGAACACATTCATGACTGCATTACATTTTAACAACTGATACTTCAGAAGCATAAGCTGAGATGTAGAAGTTACAGTACAGTGACAACGATTTTTTCTTCAAAATAATGCATGATATTCACATTAATAAAAGATGAAATTAGGAAAAACTTTGGTGATCGTACACAGCAGAATTCCTCGCATACAAATTTTTCATTTGTCACAAGCAGAACAGCGTCTTTTGAAGACGACAATTTGAATTAAAAGCTGTGCTTCACCACATTTCATTTCGCATGTTCTTTTTCAAGGACTTGATTAACGCAGTTGCTTCACATCGATGCCACAAAGTGGTGGTGAAGGGCTTCTCCAGAACGGAAGTGCCAGATAATGTGCGTCGGCTTCATGAATGCTTGTGTGCTCTGCAATCACACCACGGCGGCGCTCGGGCCCTCTCACGGAGCACATGTAGCGCTTTCCAGGAAATTGAGACGTCAAAGAAACCCTGAACTCTGCATCTGTCATGTTGTGTGCATCTTTCAAGGGGGGCAGGGATGTGTTGTACGTCTGCTACGTACGTCTGCCACGCTTCTTGAGTGACTGGAACATGTGTAAGTTTCCAGGGTAGCGGTGATGTTTTGTGCGTTCTTCCAGGGAGAAAGGAGTACCTTCTAGGTAAGCCTCTAGGATAGCAGGGATGTCTTATTCGGGCTACCCGAGTGTTAGAATAATTTTGTAGGCGGTTTCAAAATAGCAGAGGCATCTTCAGCGCGCTTCCAGAGCGATAAGCATGTTTTGTAAATATCTAAATTGTCCTCGCTGCCAGTGTACTAGACACGTTGAGTGAGCTGCGAGAGAAGCAGTAAGATTTCGCTGCCAACGACGAAAGAAAAGGGACGGAAACATATATTTGGGTTTGCAATCTAGGACGTAATTTTCCTACATTTATTTACACACTCTAATTTGTACTCGCACACACGGCAGTCAGTCAGGAGCTCGGAGTAATACTTAATTTTTTAATCATAGGATATTTATTTTACGTCAAGTTTATAGGTAAATATGGGAGGAGACTTTTAAATTTAAAAGACATGCTTACTATTTGCTGCACAGTGGATTGACAAGTCAACAGTTTTTAATAGATGGAGCCTCACAATTATGACTTAGTGGCATTTGATAGGACTTCTCAGCCCCTAAGATGGCAAAATAATGATCAGCAACTATGATACTGACTATGACTACGACATTGTGGTACAGCGTGTGAGCTATAACTTCGTAGATCAAACACGCAAGTAATAAAATGAAGATCAGCAGCAAACAATTAAAACTCAGATATAATTCAAAACATTGCAGTTTCCGTAGATTGTAACTACATTTCTTTCCATACAAGCTCATGACTGTGAATCGCAGGGCAGTTGAAAGGTAGCCTGTAATTCAACCCACAACCTACAGCATGTAGCATGCAATCAGGTTGCTGGATCACCGATTTCTCTCTGCCTAAAGATCCTACATACTGGGCACCCCACAGAGAACAAGAAATTTTAGATTTACGTTGTGAATTTTACACACGCATTTTGAAAAGTATTTTCATGTATTTTATTTCATGAATAAACAAAAAAAGTTAACTAACATGTTAATTTTGTAATGCCGTTTTTTAATTCCAGGATGGAGCGATTATAATTTTTTAACGCTAGGGAATTTTTATTTTCGAATATAACATCAAAATTTTGGGGCTAAAAATAGCAAAAAGATCTACCCTAATCATTTAGCTCAATATCAAAAATCAATTTACTGATATTGCCTGCTAACAACAGCTGTTTCCGCATCCAACAATCAAATAAACTGAACCAACTATCCGGCTTTTCATTGGTACATCCTGTAAACTGCAGGTACTATTACTCGATGAATGTAAGTGTTAAGATAAATGTTATGAGCTCATCAATAAAGTAGTCTCTTGAAGAAATTTAAGAAACTCGTACAAGCGTTAAGAATATTTTGTCAAAATTGGAATTATTTGGTGTCTACGTATAACAACAGGCGAAAAATAAATATTAGTGCTGGTACTTCCCAATAAGTTATATACAAGCAGATACTCTAGTGTCTGAAAGTACTTTATTAATAAGGAGAAAATTAGCATTAAAAATAAGAAGGCCACGCAATTAGAAAGCAAAATTTTAAATTACTCTACCCCAAGGTGTCATTACATGCAGTGAAACTGCATGTAATATCTAGAAAAGCTTAGACTGCTGTCGCTTCTCTCTTCTCTACTTTTATCTTCATGCATCTATCAACACAACAGCGAGCATTTATGTATACTACCCCGCCATAAGGTTCTATAAGTAGTATGGAAATACAGGTGCTAAATTAAAGAAGAACAAAAATTATATAGACCCGTCCATTTAGTACACGATTAGATATTCGTATGGGTGCACCCTGCTTATTGAAAGAACAATAATTACACCTAGCTTGAGAAACTGTAAGTGATGCACTAACATTCACCGCATTAGACAAATAGTCTTTTATTAATCCTTTCACCGGGGAAAAAAATTCACGGGCTTGAAGGGATTGTTTACGAAATTGTCTCATTGATTCGTTGTGTTCTGCAATTCTGCTGCTGCCATTCCTGTTCTTAACAATTTGCTTCTTGAGTTCGAGGAGTTTCCTTGCAGACGATCTCAGCGGCTGTAACCGCAACCAAACACGCCGACTCATACCGGTTCCCCTTTGACTAATCACGAACACGAGACAGATGGACAGCTAGACAAAATCTACAATCGTCCCCAACGTTTCTATGAAGAATCCCTAAGGTCTTCGACACACCTAATTTTTAAGTATTTATAATAAAATTAATGATATTCTTGAATAATTTATGAATAACTACAAAATTGAGAGTCACTGGCAAGCGGGTCAAAGACCTCTCGAGAGCTCGTCTGTGGGAAGACATTGGCCAGGCCGGAGTTTCCACGGCGAACATAGTGACTTTTCTTCGCCTTTTCTATAGGACTCTGAAAGTGCTGGGAGTTCGAGCGTTAAATTTAATGTAATTTAGACAATGGAGATCTCTCTGAGTTATAAAGTGTGCTCATTCAGTACACGTTTTTGACATAATTGTATTTCAAGAGTTCAACAGTAATTCTTGTTCTCTGAAGCAATAAATTCTGAGTATTTCAAGTTTTCTAGAAGAACAATTTGCATTTTAATAGTGATGAATCCTTTCCATTGGTTGCCTGGCAAGATAGTGATCTTGGTAAACTCATCTGAGTAGTAAAGTGGCAGGCAGGAGAACAAATTATAAATCATGGAACTGGAACTGAAGTGAAGGATGTTGAACGCACTGATATAGAATGAATTATGAACTATTTTTGCCTTGTAGTACAAGGAATTTAATGTTGTGATAAGGAACTACTTTTTCAAATACAGAAAGGTATTTTTCTTCGGAATGACTGTATTTAAAGCCTGAGAAGCTAGTCATATTTTTTTTTAAAAAGCTCCTAATCTTTACGAATATTTCGGAAGGAAACAACTCAAATATTCTTTAAAGACTTTCAAATTTATTCAATGAACATTAAAAACATGAACTAAAACGTTGTAAACCATGAATGTTCGGTAGCTGAAAAAAATTCTTATATCTTTTTTAGGTAAGCAAATTATAGTTCACGAGGAAACAACGAAAAAAGTTCGTCGTAACTGTGAAACGAACACCTCAGAACTGTTACTTACACCCTCAAGAGAAACTGTCTTGATGAACAGTTACCAAGGAGTTGGTAAAGGGCACAGCAGCAGTGAAGCGACGCAATTCTTTGCTAAATACTCTTGGTATCGCCACCGTCACGTTACTGATACTGCATTCCATTGCACGTACAAGCTCAATATTATAAAAATACAGAGCGTTAACCTAGTCATCAGATATAAGTTAAGTGAGAGCGTCAAAATATGGAAACAAAATGAAGTACGATCCATCAATGAAGTACGATTCATTACTATAAAAATGAAGAGCGTTAACTTAGTCATCAGAAATAAGTTATAAGTTAAGTGAGAGCGTCAAAATATGGAAACAAAATAAAGTACGATTCATCAATGAAGTACGATTCAATACTATAAAAATGAAGAGTGTTAACTTAGTCATCAGAAATAAGTTATAAGTTAAGTGAGAGCGTCAAAATATGGAAACAAAATGAAGTACGATTCATCAGTGATCCAAATCATCCGTGTTATTCTATCCATAACGGAGCCATAGCACTTTCTAGAGGATGACTCATCAGAAATATTTCATGGATTAATGCGGATGAATCGAGATTTTGATCATACTTTCAGAGCTAAGCTTGTTGCAGCTTCATAGTAACTTGTCTAACGGATAGATTAAAGAAATAAAATGTGAAAGAAAAGGTTTCACAGATAGTTTATGTTTATTCGTAATTGAAAGTTATATTAGGCGTAGTGTCTTTCAAAAATGCACGCTAAAACAAAGCTTGTGTTTTTTCCACTGATTGATCGCACTAGCAGTACTGTTAAGAGCTGTCTATTAAATAATGATAAAAATAATCTACTTCCGTTTGTCTCGTCGTTCCGGTCCTGTTGTTCGTATCTCCAGCGTATAAGTAAAGTAAGAATTCTTTAAATCGAATTAGACAGTTCATAACTTTAATGACAAGTTAATTTCCCACGTTTGCAGATCAGGGAACTCATGTTGATCCAGTCCAAGTTGTAAATCAAAGTCAGGTCAGTGTGTGCCGGTGTCCAGAAGCTCTGCTCCTCTGTTTTTCCCGTTGAAGAACAGACAGCGCATATCTGATGAGGCTAGCAGTCTTTTCTTAAAGGGATCCAAGAGAAAGCTACCGAAGTTGAAAAAACTTGAAATTTCATAAAATATTTTCGTAGTTTTCAAATGAAGATTAAAAAAAATTCGCCGATGCTAAGTCTCCTTTTTAAATTACGGCTGCTAGACTCTATTTATTTGACGCTTGTGTGCTACACAACTCAACGCTCTCTTTTAGAATAGTACATTCCTTTTAACTTTAATTTAAAATCCGTGCCACACTTTCTAAAGTGCCATTTATTTTCATACAATGAAGTGAGTACATTGTTTAAGGTTTCGTGGTCTACATCCACATAAACTTACACAGAACGTTTCTTCGATGCTATACTGAATGAGTAAAATTGGAATGGCTGTGCTTGCGGAAGGCCAAAAGAAGCTTGGGGTTACGCACACAAACCGGCACTGGGGTTAGAGCAGGGGAGCGGGAGAGCGCAGCAAACTGACACCTCTTCCAGAGATTCCAGCTTGCATCATGGTGGCTGTGCGTTCCAGGAACGAGTTTTCTAAAAGGCGCACAATATCTGCGGTCCCACGCCAGAGTTCAATGACAGTTATACATACGTCTGCAGCAGTTGCGGCTGTTTATTCGGGCTGCTAAGTACAATGATGCTCAATATGTTGTTTTTGCCTTACTTCTCAAAAACCCAAGAGAATCTGTCACATGAATGTTTATTTGAATGTGCATTACAAGACCAAAAATTTTATTTCTACATCATTGGAGCACACAGGGCTAAGTTATTTGTGCTGATATGCTCCTGTAGCTATTTTAATTGACTTTCTTGTGGTTGTTATGTAGTGTCTTATTCGTTACTCCTAATGTGTAAATTTAAATATAGTCTACCATGTTACACTTGTGCACACGTATGGTATAAGAAACCACAGAAACCTTCCAGCAACTATGGACACTAACAATGTACGTCTAACGAATGCTGTGCTTTCGGTTTGATGTGCCCTCGAACGCGTTTTTTTTGCACGCACGCAATTGCAATTGTTTCCTCAACAACTGCAGCTGTGATTTCTGCATTTACTTTCGATACAATCAGTTTCAAAACGGATACGTTTACACTTGCGGTAATTAAAAAGTATTCTCAAGCAGAGACCCAGAAAAACCAGTTTTTATGGAAAGTGAACAAATTCAACCAAAGTTTATAGCACATATATTAGGTGTTGTGGTTGTATTATGTTTGAAGTTGAACACACATTTATTGGGCAATAACAGATGTGAAACACAATTATTACATTTTTTACTTTATAAGCTTACCATCTTGAGGTTGTCAGTCTGGATGGCAGCAGGCATAAGGAGCACACTAAATTGTAGTGTACTACCAGAGTTCAAATCCAGCAAATCTGGAGTCAGAACTTCTGCTCCCGTGCATTGATCGTTTGTTCACTGCAGCATGTTGTGGCGCTTGCTAGGAATTTCTTCATCAGTCTCATTTCTCATAATTTGAAAACCCAATGTTGAATGTTTTGCGTATCAATGAGTTTGGAATTAAGTGTTTTTCTTTTCCTTTCTCTTTCTTTCTTTCTTTCTTTCTT
Organism: Trinorchestia longiramus; assembly: GCA_006783055.1. Taxonomy (NCBI): domain Eukaryota; kingdom Metazoa; phylum Arthropoda; class Malacostraca; order Amphipoda; family Talitridae; genus Trinorchestia; species Trinorchestia longiramus. Next base: position 386,946 of record VCRD01000157.1, read on the forward strand.
TCTTTCTTTCTGTAAGTGACTCGCTATACTCGGGGACAAATTTCTGCGTACTCTGACAACTTGCATGTCACAAAGGCGGTTGTTCATGTTAACTGGTATTGTTATAATTTCACGTCCTTGAAGGAATTTAATTTCAATTTATTGCAAACTAATGCCATATTTATCATCGTATACAGATAGGTTATATGTATCCAACTGTGCACTGTTTTGTAGTATAACCAATTTCTTATTGAAGTTCAATTTCGATAGACATACGTAGTCTGTGTATGGAGACACTAGTAAAAACAGAAGCTAAGTTCAGCCTTTTAAGAGGAGTTTTAGGGTCATGCAATGCATAACAAATTTTCAGGAGAGTAGCTTCTGAGAAAAGTATAACGGCCCAGTTAAGAAGACTAAATTATAAACTAATTTACACATGCGTATGAACCAACCAGACAGCAGTTGGTACGTCGAATAGCTAGGGAATCATGTTTTCTCACAATCTGCTATAGTAAATTCAGTAATTATATCGTATTATGTGGCAGCGTGGGATTCTACCGTAACTTTCTTCATCTCATGTGTGAACATAACGGTAATTTTTTGGAATTTTGAAAAAGACTATGTATAGCATCAAAGTAATTTCAGCAAGTTCAAATGATATTCGTCTACTGAATCTCTCTCACTGATTTCTGTCTGATATGTGAGCATCTCTTTTCGTCGGAACGTTGACCTGTCAGTCTGAATCTCTGTTCACTGTCGCCCCAGTTTCTACGGCACTCGTTGCCAGATCTACCGCGGACAACAGCACACATTTTCAAGCATCGTAGCTCTGCGCCAAGTCGTACAAGCTGAATTGTTAGGGAGCTACGGAGGCTTACGGAGGGCGGAAATGGGGTTAAAAATACTGTAAAATACTGTATAATAGAAATATACTCCTTGTAAGCGGAAGATGTGTAATGGTAAGTGAGGATCGGTTGACAGAACCTGGAATTGATGCACTAGGCAGACGGTCATCAAAGTTGTACGAGAACAGGATATGACTTGGCTGCAACCAAGCTTAACTTTCTTCCGCTTAAGATGGCTTGTCCCACCACAAAATTGACCGGTAATATGGTAGGCATAAATTCGAAATCCAGAAGAAATACGCGAACTTCATGATAACAGTGTTGGAAAACGGAGTCCAGGAACTCAGAGATAAGCAGCAAAATCTTTATGTTGCCTGACCAGAAATCTTATAATGAGTATATAGACTGCGCTGCAACGAAATGTATGAGCATAATTTTTCAGTTCGTATTTTTCTGTCAGACTTTGCGCCTAATTTTCATTAGAATAATAGTTCTATCATTTGTACACATTAATTTGGAGTAATTTTTGACTGAAAATGAATTACGTCCGACTTTCATTCAACTATTTAACCAATCCGCACGTATGAGCACTTCGAAACCAAATATAGGCTGATCATGAGTGTAAAGATCATAACACTGTGGAAAGAAACTTTTAATAACTGAACATTTATGGAAAAGACTCCACCACGGATTATGAGAACAACAAAGCTTGCTAGAAGAAGTTACGAACAAATCTTGGCAATCGTGTGAGAAACCATCACACGATATTTCAATTTCGTTTATTTTTCGATATATTTCACAATTGAAGGGTGGAAAGCACTAGTGGACTACTTGCATTTTTTCCCACAGGAGAAAATGCAAGTAGTCCACTAGTGCTGTCCACCCTTCATATAGTAAACTACAGGATCGTAATCGCCTCTGTCAGCGCTGTGTTAGCGACAGCACGGGAGTGGACTACTTGCATTTTTTCCCGTGGAAAATATATTATATTTACCATGGGAAAAAATGCAAGTAGTCCACTAGTGCTTTCCACCCTTCAATTGTAATTCCCCATTATGGCAATGCATTGAGTGTTAGCATCATCCACTGCCAGCATTCTCAACTATAGACAACATCTTTGAAAATTCAGTTACCTTCCTGAAGAAATGTTCGATAAAATATTCTAGCTTTGAGCTCTAACTTAGCAATATTAAGAGAAAATGACACAAAAGATCTCTCGTAAACATGAAAAGGTCACTCCATAAATAAATAAAGAAAGAGAGATAAACAATAATTGCACTTAATAAGGAACGGAGTGATTTATCAGCCACTCTCAAAATTTAATTTTAAACTCCATCGGATACAAACCCTTCTACGTTTCCACCTAACTTTGTTACATGTATACTGTGATTGTGTTTTTACGTTTCCACCTAACTTTGTTACATGTATACTGTGATTGTGTTTCTACGTTTCCACCTAACTTTGTTACATGTATACTGTGATTGTGTTTCTACGTTTCCACCTAACTCTGTTACATATATACTGTGATTGTGTTTCTACGTTTCCACCTAACTTTGTTACATGTATACTGTGATTGTGTTTCTACGTTTCCACCTAACTCTGTTACATATACGTATACTGTGATTGTGTTTCTACGTTTCCACCTAACTTTGTTACATGTATACTGTGATTGTGTTTCTACGTTTCCACCTAACTCTGTTACATATATATGTACTGTGATTGTGTTTAATGAATTATGCGACGAGAGGAATGTTCCTCAGGTACTTCCAAAATTGCAGACATGTCCTGTGTTGACCTTCCCACCAACAGGAAGTCAGAAAATATCTTGCCAACCCATACTCTTGAGAGGCCATTCTGATCGTGTTTATAGTGTCTTTACTGGATGAAATTAGAGTCATTCCATGTCTGTATATGTGAATACGGCAAAAATGTAAGCCATAAATTAATACGATATTTCAGTCACGATTTCTAGCTTTTACCCACTAGAATTCAGTTGCTTTACGAGCTAAATTATTTTTCTGCTGCATCATAGCTCTAATAATTTAGCTTACTCTGAACATAAGAACTTCCTTATTCGCAGTAAGAATTTTAGCGAACTAATTTAGCTGCCGAACAAATAAGGCTGTTTCCACCTTCCTTCACATTCCTTTTTCTAAACACAACTTTTCATGCATTCGATTGGAACGCTGAATAAAATATTATGAATAAAGTAGAAATAAATTATTTTGCAGTCATGACAATTTTCAGGAACGCACAGCAAAACGAAAACGGAAAATACCAGTTTATTTTTCTGCAACTAAATTCTTGATTTAGTATGGCATTGGATTTTCAAATAAAAATTTAATTGGCAAACGTTATTAAAATTCTTATAATTGATTTATTTACGATTTTTTCAAATTAAAGTTGTTCAATTAAATTTAAAAAATGTTAGAAATAAATTAAATTTCAGAATTAGCTAGATCAATTTAAAATTTTGTATCCCACGACTATCACGACTATCTAGATGTTCAAAACAAATAAAACACGTTTATAATCCCATGAACAAGTCAATTTAATACGCAATTCTCTTGTATTATCGATGCAACTACTCATCTTCGATTCTAAATAATGATCGAAAAATCTCCAAAGAAAATCTCCAAAAAGTATTTGTGGACATCATGATGAAATGTTACATCAGAGCTGATTTTAAAAATGTTGCTAAAATTAGTAATAAAAAGTCCCGTAACAGCCTTCCCGTCATGAATCCTAATGACATCATTTCGTTAGGATAGTTGGTGTGAAAAGAAAGTTCTTAATTCGAACTAAAATTGACCACTAATTATTTTATTAATATGTAGCATCCTTTAAAATGAAAGAAATACAATCATTCTAAATTTGCGAATTCACGTTTGAAAGAAGTGCCGAATGCCACTGAATTAATGCGCGAAAATGCATTTTTTGTCCGAAAAAGTGTACACGTAATTTGCATGTTCACGTGAACTTATATTCCAAGTCCATTTTTGCTGCATGTGAGTCTTTTTTAAACTTGATGATTATTGTTAATTATAGAGATCCATGAGAGCTGCAAATTATGTGCTTTGAAAGCAGAGCCAAAGCACACCACCTCCACTGGTGGCGCCGATGATGTATGTATTCCGACACCTCTGTTGCTTGAGAGCTGTGGTAGTCGCTACGGTTATAATAGGCCTCAATGATGGTTATATTGTTGCTTTATGGCTATTTTATGCTTCCGCCTTATAAATGCGGTGCACAAGAAACTTGTTTCAAGATATGAAGTTGCCTCTGGACTATTATGTTATATAGTTATTTGTATACATAAAATTGAAATACGGTATTACCAACATGCCACATCAAAACTTAATAACTGACTAATTATCGTGTATGTTTTCCCCCAGTGAATACGTATTTATATCGTTTTGCTTAAGCATAAAATTGCTAATGGGTAATATTGGTGTTGCATTTTCCTCGGTGCGACCTGCAAAGTATTCGATGCTTATTTTAATGTTAGCACAACCTCTAGACATCGACTTTGTGGAGTATTAAAAATATTCTGTAATGTTAAACTGAATACTATTGAACTGATCATTAGATTATTTCTGGCAAAAAATATAGGATGAGATCCCAATGTCGATAAAGTCTTATATTCAAGTCATCTTACCACCAACATTTGATATTTCAACGTGGTTTTAAATGAAGGCTCTAAAGAAAAATTTTGTATAGTTATTGAACAGGAATCTGAGAATTAAGACGTCAAGTGGGAACTGTAAGTTGATCGTATTTCTTCACAATAATTTGCTTAGGACTTGCTTAGCAAGTTTGTGATGCAACTCGCATTATTCTTCAGTGATCCTATTTCAGTTTTTGAAAACCTGAGCATCATAGTTGTAGCCACATTTTATTTTACTCCTAAACTCATCATTATAAATAAATGCATAGAATTTCCTTGACGCAGCAAATGAAGAACAACAATTGAAACATACTGTCTTCATCTGCGTCATTAAACTTTCTCAGAGGGTAGTGGCAGGTTGTAAGTCTGAGTGGCTCAGGAGCAATTTCCTAAAATCGAACATCTATGTCGCTGTTCTGCTATTAACGCTAGCGTAAATTTTATACCAACGATGTAAGTTTTCATGTTTGAATTGGAAACAACAATAATTTTCTGTCTTATTACAATTTTTTGAACATTCAAAAATTGAGTACTCAAATCATCAACTAGTAATCGACAATGTGGACATCTTGTCTCATTCAATTAATAAACATGAAGACAGCCTCCTAATTAAGCTGTTTATTGAAAAGAATTACAAGTATGTCTGCCAGCACATAGTGATAAGTAATTGTGAATTCATAATACAAGCATTTAACAGGTTGTAGTTCACCTATTCTTTACTTTATATGGAAAAATTATATTCCGAAATGGCTGGAAAGACATTTCTGGGATATTTTCGTGAGTTATCTACTGAAAAACTTTAATAGATGATAAGATGATAAGGTTATAACTCAAATTCTGTTTTTCCAAGTTATAGTAAAGTTTTTCAAGTTTTACTTTCTATTTCACTGAGAACATCAAAGTTCAAGTGTTGTTTTAATATCACTTTATGTAGATCATACTGTATCAAAGAAACGTACTTTGGCAAAACGCATTCCTCTGCCTTGTGTCGGTCGACTTCCCATCCCAGTCTAGCCTTCCTCCAAAGAGCGCTGGTCATCACGGTTCTCAGCTCACGCAAGCGGAAACAATCTTTTTAGAGCGAAGGATCCTAGAGTCACTCCATGAAATCCTCCTGATGAGTTGCTGGTGCACCCAGCAACATGTCAATCTCAGAAGCATGGAATAATTTCTTGCTCTGCCTATCATCTCATATGGGGATATACAAGGTGTCCATAAAGTCTCTTATAAAAGTTTCTCATAAAGTCTCAACAGCACCTCTTTGCTTAAAATATATATCTATTATATGATACCAGACTTTGGCATGTACCCATCAGTCTTTGAATTAAAATAACGATTCAACAATATAATCAATATAACGAGCCTAAAAATAAGACCCAATTTTTGATCTTCTTCATACTAATATCGGCCAACATTAACTGTAAAAAATATTGTCACTGAAATTCACATCCTAACCGTAAAAACTCACGACATGGCATCACATCAGTACAATTTTTTTCTGTGTGATAATATAAAGCGGTGAAAAAGTGATGCCATGGCAGCAACTGCCAATGGTCGAGTCTTGCCAAAAGTGGGGTCTAACAATGGGATATTAATAAATTTCGATGAACACCATAATCTTTTAAAGAAAAAATTGTCTCCAGCTTTCAGATCAGATGCTAAGGAACGAAAGTACTACTATCGACAGAATGCTTTTTCTGCTGACTGCTCCAACGATTACCTTTCATTTTTATGGTCCTAATTTTATCCGAAATAGTGATTACCCGCAAATCGAATTAGCCTTGGTTCGCTCATAGCCTAGACCTGAACTTCCCCAACCACTGGTTTTGGGGAGAGATGGAATGCATTGTCATCAACACAAGCCATCGACAATTTGAAGAATTGAAGAAACTGGCAAACAAAAATATAAAAAATAAACAAGGAAAAAGTTCAACAAGTCACTGCTAACTTCAGCCGAAGTGTTCAGGTCTGTGCTAATAAGAATTGATTTCTTTGTAAAGATAAAATTTAGGTTTAGACATTTAATATGATGAAATTATAATGTCTGTTTTTTTAATATATTCCTTCAAGTAACTGTTCAAAACTTAGTATTATGTTGACTTTATAAAAAACATGTATTAGTAAATACTTGATAAACAGTGTACTCTAAAGCGAGAACTTCTATTTGATTTAGTAACAGGAAAAAGAGAGTATTCTTATTCATTGATTTATATCTCATACATAAAATTCGTCTACTTTGAGTCCATCATTCACAGATTCATGATTGCATCTTATTAAAACTACAAAATGTTTCATCATTCGGTTGTCAAAATTAGATCGTAAGATACGGTAGGCCATAGAAAAACCCAAACCCTGGGGATCTCGCGTTACTTCTGCTTGTGCTGTCTCAAAATTAGTTCCCTCCGCTTTAAAATCTAAATTCCATGCTCAAATATACAATTTACTAAGAGCATTTTATCAATCTCAAATCAGCCGCTTCGAGAATCAGCAAGCAAGGGAGAGCATAATATATATATATAGGGCCCCACCGTCAACAGTAGCTGCTTCTATACGCTCTCATGCCTAGAGTCTAGACGCCCTGTAGACGTCTTTTTTTCTACTGCCTTCCGACAACAGCCAAGAGAGAGAAAGCTTTATAGTGCGATGCGTCTCGACTGCCAAGTGAGCGAAACATACCAAAACCGAGGGAACCTCAGGCAACATGAAACAATATGAAATGTGTGGTCACTCACAGAAAATAAGCCCAAGACCAAAGGAGGAGAGCGTCTCAGCCTAATGACGCAATAAAGCTGCCGTCCTGTAGTTGTGAGCAGACCAATAAACTCTACTACAATGTAGGAAATTTTGTATTGTCAACTGCGTTCACCCTAGTCTGCTATAGACCAAAAGAGTGAAAATTAAGGAAGTATAATATACGTTCAATTCAAATTGGGCAATTTTTCGTGTGACACTGTTTGTAAAAAAGCGAATGAATACTCATTTCTAATCCCGATACATTTCGGTGGAATGAATTTTTTTTAAATGAAATTATATGCATATGATAGAAAATTAAGAAAATGCTACATAAGATACATCATACTGTGAGAATTAGTAAGATTGTAGGCATTGAATTTTGGTGTACTGTCTTTTTTTTAATTAATAATCTCAGCAACCCTTTTCTAGCTGAATTTCAGATGAAACTAGATTTTCTATGATCTACTGGCAAGATTAATACTATTTTCTTCAAGAAATAAAAAGCAAATTTAAGTTCAAAACGCTCGTGCTTGTAATTGTAGGATACATTCGGTACATCCTGGCATTTTGTCCAATGATCACGAGAAAAGCCAATCACGGAAAAGGGGAACATTTAGCTCCCCATTCCGTCCCCAGTGAGCTCTTGTGCTAATAAAATTAAATGTGGAAACGTCAGGATTCTTTGACTTGAGCTTTGAAAGACTTGAACCTTTCGGACAAACGCCAAACAGAATCCACACCAGACCTACTGCCTTCGATAGGACATATGGGCATACGTAGAATATACACACATATTAAATAAGTACTGATAAGAGTTTCATAAAACACGGAAATCCAAACTCATAAATCCAGGAGCAAATTTTTTCTTCGTTACGTCGCTATCACATTCAGCAACACTTCAACAGTACCATATTTAAACACTAGAAGCCTGCGTGCAGTAATTTCTAGTCCGTGATAATTCTTTCTCAATTTATTTCATGAATTGCTTGTTAGCAACAACATGCAATTTACTCATATTAGAAGGTAAATCGATGCGTAGTAGTAATAGTAGGTGGATGAGTGTTTACTCATATTAGAAGGTAAATCGATGCGTAGTAGTAATATGTAGTAGGTGGATGAGTGTTTACTCATATGAGAAGGTAAATCGATGCGTAGTAGTAATAGTATAGGTGGATGAGTGTTTACTCATATTAGAAGGTAAATCGATGCGTAGTAGTAATAGTATAGATGGATGAGTGTTTACTCATATGAGAAGGTAAATCGATGCGTAGTAGTAATAGTATAGGTGGATGAGTGTTTACTCATATTAGAAGGTAAATCGATGCGTAGTAGTAATAGTATAGGTGGATGAGTGTTTACTCATATGAGAAGGTAAATCGATGCGTAGTAGTAATAGTATAGGTGGATGAGTGTTTACTCATATGAGAAGGTAAATCGATGCGTAGTAGTAATAGTATAGGTGGATGAGTGTGTCGGTAGACAACACCACTCACAACACCAAAATAACATTTCCCTGATTAGTAGGTGAACCACTAGCAGCACCAACACAAGATCGTGAGATAACTTGCGTTTGAATGATGAAGAATAACGTAAAAATGACTGAGATATTTTCCTTGAGATTTAACTTTTTCTTAACGTTTATCTTAAATATATCAGCTAGTTATTTCTTCACGTAATTGTGTGAACTAACTTTTATAAATTGCAGAAATAAAATCAGGTCTGAAAATTATTTTATTTTCATACCTTCCTTTCCAACTGTTGTATAATAAACTATTTATCGTCGCAATAACGTGCGACGATAAATAGTTTATTATACAACGGTTGGAATGAATTGATTACATTGAAATCTACTCACACTCTAGACAGAAAATAACTACTGTAGTCCCGTCAAAAGAACAAGTTTAGTTCTATAAGCTCTCGTTTTCACACACACAAAATTTATATTTAAGCTCCTATAATTTTAACCAATACTTTTAAGGTAGTTGGGAAAACAACTAAATTTGGAAAACCACAGTCACGTTTCAAGTTCATCCACCAATCACAGAGTCGTAAATCCTTAGCCTTCGCTTGACAACTGCCCCATTTGTGTCCTGCACTTTTTAAATTTTTCGTGAGGTGCTTGCAAAATTCTTTATGAGTAACTGGGAATCACTTCTCGAAATGTTCATTTTTACAATTTATGTAAATGATATTCGCTCTCAGCTCGTATCCCACAATTTTTTGGCCGTAAATTTACCATCTTCTTCTCTTCGGTCTCCGTCTCGGTCCATTATATAGAAAGACCGGTCCAAACCCCCTTTCCGTCTTGATTACCTTCTCCGTACTCTGCGTGTGCAAGACAACTTCTTGGTGAAAGGGTGATGAACTTTATTTTAGCAACTTTCAAATTCTACTCTTTTGTAAGTGAATTGAAGCTGCGCCTCAGTTTGAAAATGTGCCACAATTTTATAAATATTATTGAACAACTAATCAACAACCATATACATGTACTTCTTTGCATCGTCGTTGGTTTGTTTCACCTTTAATATTCTCACAGGTAGTTAGAACATTTAATTCTCTTTGATGCTTCATTCATATTCTATAAAAATTTATCAGATCTTCGAAATGCATTATAAAATCGAAAAATCAATGAATTGGAAGTAAAGACACTAAATTAATTATTGAATTGATCATTTTCTGGTGACTGCATGAGAGAGAAATCGAAACCGTGTGAACTGACAAAGCGAGGCCGTCGATGTGACCTCTGCCAAAACTGGAATGAGTTTAGTTCACTTACTGGTATTCTCCAGGCAAGACTCTTCTCAAATGACTTGGACTTCGGCCGAAAGCAGTAAAAATAAGCATGGAAAGTGTTGTTAGCAGCCCTTCAAGATTCAATGAAGGACGAACACAATTATAATATTGCTCGTCTCAAAGTTTATCTTGAGAATTTTGCATATCATTCCGGCGTACAAACGGTCAATCTACGCTTCCCATTTCAGTCCAGAGACGCTAGGTAAAAAATAACGATTTGCTAAAACCGGTCATAATAGGAGAAGATTTTGTTGTACCATTTTCTACGCTTAATTTACAGTCTTCAAGAATGTAATAGAGTACAGCAACAGGAACGAACCGAGTAAGCTATTCTTGGGCTGCTACCAAAGTCCCATGCTATCTGGCAATAATTGAAGGGTGGACAGCACTAGTGGACTATTTGCATTTTTCCCCGTGGTAAATATTATATATTTTCCACGGGAAAAAATGCAAGTAGTCCACTCCCGTGCTGTCGCTAACACAGCGCTGACAGAGGCGATTACGATCCAGTAGTTTACTATATGAAGGGTGGACAGCACTAGTGGACTAATTGCATTTTTTCCCGTGGGAAAAAATTCAAGTAGTCCACTAGTGCTGTCCACCCTTCAATGCACAGGCACCAGTGTATGAGTGAGGTAAGATAAAAGGAAGCAGGGTAATAGTTACACTCATAGTCATCAATTGGTGAGCACAAATTATATAACTCGCGATACACAGAAATTATACGACTCGTGATGCATAATAAATAGAAGAATTCTGATACACAATAACTGTGGGGCTCTTGGTAGGAATAGAATAGAATAGAATGAGGCTATAGGAACGAACCTTCTGGCCCATTCTTGGGTCGGATAATTACTTCGATAATTATTCGGTTGTTTTACCCAAGTCCCATGCCGTATTTCTAGCCGCGTCAACCATGTCGGTAGCGGGATTTGAACCCGGGGCTTCCCGCTCGCAAGCAGATTCGCTCACCAGTCGACCAAGGTGGTGACAAATATACAAGCGTTGGTAGCCGAGCAAAGGAATGACTGAACGGACTGAACTTCGACAACACTCAGTGAAAATATAGAAGTGAGGTGACTATCGTACATGTATGTGTATGGGTTTACACTCATGTCTGCTTATCGTAGTTCAGATTGCAAAATTGAAACTCGTAGTTACCTAAATAATTTTTTCTCGTAACGCTAAGAGAAGCATTGGTATATACAATACATCTACCTACAGTATACTCATGCCGTAAGAATATGATAAATGGTTTCTATAATATTTATCTATTATACGTACTCTCAAAAGGAACCAAATTCAACATTCAACAAAGTGAATACAATTACAACTACACATCGCTATGGGAGAGGTTATGTCACCTAATCCTCAATTAATTATATGAAAAAGAAGCAGGTGAATCCCTTAAAAGTTTGAAATACTTACTTTACATAGTCTTTAGATTAACTATATTATTTTGAATGAACGTATTTTCATTCAGTAAAATTTCACCATTCTATTTGATTGTAGCTAGTTTATTATTATTTTAACCTAATCTGTGTACAATTAATTGAAAATGAAACATTTGTGAAGAAATATATATCAGTCATCATTGGATATCTGCTCTGGAATGACAAATCTCTTGCATCACGAGGAAAATCTGGGGAATGAATAGAAGTACATGGTCACAAGAGTGAAAAATATCACTGGTTTAAAGGTCGTTGATCCGAGAGGTGATGCTAAAGCATGACGGGTCAACCGCTGCCAGACTTGACTGCACGAGTCGATGTTCCCTTGCCGGGGTCACCAAGCGCATGGCTGCAACTGAAGAGCCTCCTCATCATCCTTCTGAAGAAGCACTCCCACAATAAATGCATTTTATTCGTATTCTACGCTCTTAAAATAAGAGAATAATACTTGGTAACAATTTATTATGTGTTTGTCTCTGTTGTTGCCGTCAGTTGTCAGTTTCTTCTCACGTGCTTTTAGTTTCTTTCCTCCAACACTTGTTTCCACGCGCGCTTGTGATCATACCGCTAACCAGAACCGGGTGGTCGAACTTTCTCCACTCCTCTCTTGCCCTCACGACAGAAACATCCGTCTCTCTAGGTTCACCTCATCCACATTCCCTTCTTCGCTTGCCCTTAAGTAATAAATTGGAAAGCCTCCCGCCAAGTCACTGCTGATGATCACTTAATTTGTGGCTAGCTTCGCTGTTCTGGCTCATGTAACGAAATCTTCTCCAAATGCGATTTTTTTCCGAATGAAACTGAGCAGTTTATGCTTTACACTAATTATTCATGGGAGAACCTGAGAACATCCATCTCATCAAGCCTACGAGTTTGTCTGGTTATATCACAGCAACCTTACGGTAAGAAAAGATCCTAAACCGTTCTTGCAAAACAACACACAACTTTCTATCTGCGTACTATTTTTGTACCATGTTTTTTGTTTATGAAACCGTGCATTTTAGAATTCTATCAGCTACACAATAATAAAATACCCATCGCAAAAATGTAAATTATATTTTCTTGATTGTCGACTCTGAAGTCGAAATTACTGAAACATTTTCAGTGTAGTATTAAACTGTAAACCAAACCGTATACAAAAACAATAATTATTATTGTACTAAAGACCTAAATATTCTGACACACTGAATTTCAGATTATATATGAAATTATTTTTCATTGATAGTTAACTCATGCCCTACATATTTATATCACTTTCTTGTTCTCCACCCCAAAATTCTAACTCAACAGACCGTGATGATTGGCCCGTTGTCTTATTTCTTACAACTTTTCCTACCCCTTTTAATACTTAATTCTAAATTTCATACCACACAAAATGCTTTCGCGTTGAACTCCTTGCTGTCCCGGACACATTTAAGAATTTCATGGTCCGTTTCATCCGTCGTTTGAGGGGCGGGGAATGTCACCGTCTGGCCACATAAGATAACACGGCACTACAACTTCATACAAACGCTCAAGCGCTGCATCATTCCTACTCTAAATCATGACCTTCGTGGGAATTCTGCTAGAAGTATGTTATTAGCCAACGTATAATAAATATTTCATAAAGTATCATTCTTCCTACGAAGCGTGTCGAGCAGATGCAGGTAAAAGAGGTTAGAACAACGAAAAAAATTCGAGGAAGAATATTTGACTATATTTTTTACGATTAATGTGCATCTCGGAGAGACGGAATGGTGAGCAACGCGCCAAGAATAATATGAAAATGGACTATGTAATCAATTTTTGATTGTTCGATAAAAAAATTCAGCAACAGAATGCAGGAACATCGTGAATACGTCCTCATTCTGACGTTATTGAGTTTGTCAACTCTTCTACATCAGCGGAATACGAAATATGCATTAAAAAACATTATCCAGTTTTTTTAACATCGTTCGTGCCCCCAATACACTGCTCTGAAAAATTTCGAACGAGTGCATTTTTAAAAATTAATGATCATCACTTATAGTTTATTACTCACAAATAATTTATTTAGTCTAATGGAATAAGTTACATACTTTTTGCTCAACCTGCATTGTTGATTTACAAGTCCGTTATACTTTACTTATTATTTATTTACTTATTTACGTTATTTACTCGTATACTGAAGGCGTTCATGTCAAAACAATAATAAATTTCTAAATTACCTGAGTAGTCCTAATTTATGAAGTCAATTTTTTCAACAATAGATATATTTCTTGAGATACAAGTACAAGCTTAGCGCAGAAAAAAGTGAGTAACTATTTTTTATCTATGTGTTATGTTCGTAGTCTAAAACTAGTTAATAATAAGAGTGTGTAGGTGTTGTTAACAACGATCAGAAATACATTGTCCGCAGTAAAATTTTTCTGCAATTGTCAACCAAATTCGTCTTTTTAAGTAAAGGTCGTACGAATATAACGCGGAGATGATATTACTAAAACTTAAACGACTTACCTGAGATGAAAGTCGAAAGCGTACGTTAGTGATAACAGGGCGTTAGTGTTGAAGCTACTTCACAGATAAGAATTAAAGAGAGATAACGCCTTCAAGTGAGCTTGTAAAATTGCACTAAATAATGCTAGAAGCAAAAGCTTCTCAAAATATGCATGTATTTCACCCAGACGCTTAATTAGGTCAATTATATTATTTTTTTGATGTTTTACAGCTTTCTTTTCACCGGATTCAATCAATGTCACACTATATTGTAGGTTATAGGTGCATACATGAAATACTGCTGAATTATATGGAAAGTAGAATGAAGTGACATTATGGTGAATGTTCTTATTGATATGATGGCACTTACATCGATAGTCATTTGTTCAAGAAAATACAATTGAGAACGTCATGCTTAGTTGACTTTCATAATTTACAGAAGTTAGCATTCGATAATTTTCACTCGCTCTTTTAAGAATTAAATTATAGTTGTGAGTGTACACAATCGCCCTTCGTAACCGAGTCAACTGGAGTAGACGAGTTTTTTTATGCGATATAGCGATTGTAGGTATCGGAGTATATTTATTTAGAATAGAATAGAATAGAATGAGGCTATAGGAACGAACCTTCTGGCCCATTCTTGGGTCGGATAATTACTTCGATAATTATTCGGTTGTTTTACCCAAGTCCCATGCCGTATTTCTAGCCGCGTCAACCATGTCGGCAGCGGGATTCGAACCCGGGTCTTCCCGCTCGCAAGTAGATTCGTTCACCAGTCGACCATGCTGGTGATAATGTAGTGTGTGATGTAGCTATTGTATGTGTCGGAGTATGTTTATTTGTTCACAGCAACAAACTGAGATCATCCTATATATCTGGGAAAAATTACTTAAATGAAAATAGTTGTAATTCCCAGTTCTAACTAGAAAATTATAATGTCAAAATAATTGTTAGAAATAGAAGTAAACTGACTCTTTGGAACTGATATATTGTCGGTAGCAATGTTGAATATTTTAAGTACGCACAATTTTAATGTCATGTTCACTGACCGTGAAAAATTATAAACACAAGCTTATTTTTCATTACTTTATGTGTAATGAAAAGTTAACTGAGAGTAAACTTTAAATATTTGTACTTTCACAGCAAACCAATGAACCCCTTTCCCCTCTATGTTATTTTGCAACTTACGGACACTATTCCACCTGAATAATCTTGTGTCTTCAATTTACTAACGTTATTCCTACGAGGGCATCTCGATCTGTTCCCTGACAGAACTGCTGCTGCAGGTTCGCTCGATCACGTTGCTCACAGGAAATAGCGGAGCGGCGACAGCCAACATCCAATACCGGGAAGACTTGCGCCACAGTCTGCTGTGACTGCTCGCCTCAACCTTAGTTAGCCAAAGATAGAAGAATGCCCGTTGCAAACACTTTCCCACATGCTTAGGCACTAGAAGAACTAAAGTAATTTCTTGATATACTAATTTTAGGTATCGGTTAGTTATCTTGTACAAATAGTACAAGTGATTATAATCTAGAAGTGGGTCCAATAACTGCGTGTAAGCTTTTTCAAACAAAATTTCGAACCATTGACAAAGTTCACGAACAAGCGTACTTAATTTTTAGGAATTCATTCAGTTTTTGTTGAAGAAACTTGCTCAGTCGACACAGAATTTTGTAAAAGAGGAAGAATTTCATTCACGGTCGTGCGGATATGATTGAAATATTTAAAACAAAACTGTTAAGAGAGATGGGGTTCTTTATTCTAGAGAGTCTCAAATTCTATGCATTGCACACAGTTCTCCTTTAATTAATTAGAAGTGGAAACTTTTGTCGACGAAGTTTTCATGAAGATGATTTTCCTTGTTGCTTGTGATGTTGTCTGCTTTCTGCTTTTTAAATTTTTAATGCCAATATCCTGAGACTAATGATGATGCTCCTTGCGCCAATTCCTAGTCTCTGTAATGTAACTTGAGGTATGTACAGGCTCGTAGGAGCGCTAGTTGAACTTAATCAGAGTGGTTATCGGGTGCCCGACGTCGCAGGCAAAATTTTTATCCCCATTTTTTAATCCACTGCAACGACGGCATTCGAATCTGAGTCTCCTGAATCGCAAGGAATCTCTCACCACTCGACTACAACAACGGCAATTTGAATCACATACATAGAAATTTCACTTCACCTCGTCCTGCAAGTATCGCTACCCAGCCAAACTAATACTTAATGTTATATACTGCTATATTAATACACTTATGACGACTTAACTTACCACGATGCGAATTGTGGCAATACATGTTAAAAATCATGAGCACTTGTGACAGGTAACGATACTTTTATTTATATGAGAAGAATTCATACCGCATGATTTTTTTTACCACCTGCATTGGGTCTACGATAATCTTTGTTGATCTGTCTGAAACTTTATATATCTGTTTTCGTCTTTTCGAGATTATTAAGACGTATCTCAAGTGCCACACTTTAGAATTAATTTTTTAAAACACATCGATGTTTCAGGAAGATGGTTTCTCCCTGGAATCCAACATACGTGTGGGAAAGATTTGATTACATGTTGCTGGTTTAAAAACGTCAGTCTGCCTGCTGAGAAGCTCTAATAGAAAATAAACGAGTGGCACCCACGTGAATTGATGTACAAAGTGCACATCATAATTAATTCGTGAGAGAACTTTGCATTTCGGTAGTAAATCAGTAATAAAAACTATAAAATAAAGTTACAATAATATACGACAAACAAAATAATGCAAATTATGTCTCTAATGTGAAAGATATCACAATTTTGTGTGACCCACTTTTCTTGTCTTCCAAATCGACGCAAAAATTTGTCAAGCAAGGAAAATTTTCCGATAAACCATTTCAATACGGAAATGTTCTTGTGAATGTCTAGTATTTGTGTATTTTATTTCGAATTTTTGGGGATGATGGATGTTGTCATGATGATTTGCACTAAATTGAGAGCAGCGGAGAAAAATCATGTAACAAAAGACATCAAATTAGAAAGTGGAAGACAGTTCGCGGATGAAGGCAAAACTTTGACACAGAGAAGTAAGAAACGGGAAGTTAAAGGTGTAAAATAGTCACGTCTACGGCTATGAAATAGCGATTTGAAAGTCAGTAACGATGACAATGATATCGTTTGTGTGAAGAATTTTAGATACGGTCATATTTAAGACGGCTGGGACTTCGGTATTGAACCAAGAATGGGCCAAACGGCTCGTTCCTATTGCCTTATTCTATTCTATTTTAATGGTATCGTGTTAGTGAAAAGAACTAGGTTTCGTCACGATGTGAGAACATTATGATAACGATCATGTTGAATTAAAGTTACGGAAAACTGATAGAAAAATTAGGATAATCTATATTGTATGGGATTACACGATTAAATATTATGCTCTAAAAGTTTATTATGTTATATAATAATTGGAAAAGCTAGCCAATAATAGCGACAGCTATCAAGAGTAAGTGTTTTGATATAACTAAAAATATTCACTAACTTTAATATAAGCTCTGGAGTGTCACAGAAATTGCAACAATAATGTTGAAAACTATGGAACGGCTTTTATGACCTTTATTCAATCGTTCTAATCGACAAGGAAGTCATGTGGAATATAGATTATAAGGATTTGCGTTCTACGTTCTATCATACATTTTCAGCATATATATATATATATATATATATATATA
>VCRD01000157.1:404604-429058 GCA_006783055.1 Trinorchestia longiramus
TATATATACATATATATATATATATATATATATATATATATATTTACTGGGGAACCCTGCATAAGGTGTACTCATACAAGGTTTGGACCAATATTGTATAAGGTACCTGAAACTTATAAGATAGGGAAGATGTCTCCGAGTATTTCTGTTTTGTTTTATTTCGTTTTCAATTACAATACAAGTTATAAACCAGTTCTATAACTTCAAAGCTTGTAGTAAACAAACTAAGTTGAAAGCTGACCATATCTCTCATTCAAAGTACTTTCTCAGATAAAATAGACATAGTACTCGTATTTCGGTCCGTACGGTTACAGGTTTAAAATACCGTGCCACGTTTGCCTTCCAATCCTTACTAGATTCAAAGTTTTTTATATACGGGACTAGTTCACTCCACAGCACAACACGTGAAATTGACAAAGCTTTTTGTCTAACGTCAGGTGAACGGCAGCTCACTTTAATGAATTCATTTTTTATACACGGGCAGACAAAGTTATTTAGTACTGGAACTTGAAAAACATACTGCGGCAACATGACTTTTTTTTAAATGCGTTTTGCTTTGAAAAAAGGAAGTTATGTAGTTGTATTCTGTATATTTAGATTATTCATCTTTACCTGATGAGACACCTGTCAAACGACTACGGGACTTCAAAACAGCTTTCACACCTTCTACCTCAGACTCTCTATGAGTCTTGATGATAGAATTTACTCTGGTGTTACTGGAGGTATTCGTTTATTTTGAATGTCTATTCAAATACCAGATACCCCTAGTGGTGCAGACGAAAAATATGTCACTGGATTATGCAAAAATATTGTGTGTGCGCCGAAGCCAAGTTCATTTATAAGACACACAGTTTTCCTTTCACCAGATTCTCAACTAACTTTTGATCTCTTAAGACTGAGATTCAGGTTTTCAGGAACGATGGAAAAAGGTATCATATTCCCGTGCTGGTTGACCCTCAAATATCACGAGTTAAACTCGAATATAATTTTGCCGCCATCAAAGTAATACTTGTGTCATCAAAGTAATACTTGAATCATCAAAGTAATACTTGAATCTTTAAAGTAATACTTGAATCTTTAAAGTAATACTTGAGTCATCACAGTAATACTTGTGTCATCAAAGTAATATTTGTGTCATCAAAGTAATATTTGAGTCATCAAAGTAATACTTGTATCATCAAAGTAATACTTGAGTCATCAAAGTAATACTTGTGTCATCAAAGTAATATTTGAGTCATCAAAGTAATACTTGAGTCAACAAAGTAATACTTTTGTTTTTGGACTCACACCTGTTTAGAAGCTTCGTGCCTGACGCCCATCAGAGTTCAGGTGAATGAATTTACCCACCTAAACTTAGATTAGATAAGGCACGAAACCCCAAGACAACAAGCGTAAGTCCAAAACATATTACTTTGATGGTGGCAGAGAAATTATGAGTGTCTGTTTGCCCAGACACTCATCATTGGCAGTGCATCCATTTTCTCAATATTTAAGAACAAATGTTCACTTACTGCAGAACCGAGAACTTGGGAAAATGCAGGCCCAAACTCTTTTGCACTGTGGATTGACATTTTTTACATAACTTTAGCCCGTGAGTCCAAAAGTGTCAAATTTCCCGGTAATATCTTACCACAGTTAAATAAAGTGGTCAACTGGGTTTGCTCTCATCGGCTTACCAGAACCTCTTGTGCTGCTTATCGGTAGAAGTTATAAGATAGTAGATAAACCACCATCTTGGTCTACTACTACCAGCTTGGTCGACTGGTGAGCGAACTCGCTTGCGATGCGGGAAGACCCGGGTTCGAGGTCCGATGCCGCGGTGGTCAGTTTGTGTACGACCATCGCGTGGCTAGAATTACGGCATGGGACTTGGGTACCAACCCAAGAATGGGCCAAAAGGTTCGTTCCTATGGCCTTATTCTATTCTATTCTATTTCTATTCTATTCTATTCTATTCTATTCTAGTTGAAGTGGGTAGAGGTGCACATCGCTGACTGAATGACCGACTTGTTGTTGCCTGGTTCTTTCCTAGAATCAGAACAATTCCTTTCGTGGAAACTAAGTCGTGGAAGCGAGTAGGACTGGTTTTCCTACGTGAAAACAACATCTCATGAACCGGAGAACCAAGAAGGATCCTTGTCATTAAATTATTTATTGCTCCTTTAAAGCGGCTTTCATCGTGTGCACACATAAATGGTGAGAGTGTCAGAGATATTGTTGAATGAGTTATCGTGTGGAAAATTTTTACTTTTTGTCTGAGAACCTTCTCACCTCTGTTGAATTTAAATCATCCGTGCATGCACATTGTGCATGACTTCACCTGCATTGACTTACGGAAATCTTGACATAATTTTGTCTGATTTTTACGCTAAATAAAATATAACCCATCCATAGGGGAGAAATAAACTATTCTAGCCGCATAAATTTTGCAAAAATTGACGAGTAAACATATCAGTCAAAGCGAACACTTCGTTCACTTCAACTGATATTTTCCTAATATAATTACCGATGTAGTCGGCGTAAGATTACAATTGAAATAAAATAGACTGGTGTAACTATATGAGGGTTATCCTAAATATCTTAAGCCGGGCTTAGTCACGTTTTTTGTAACATTCTTTTATTAGTTGAACCGAACGCTTTCTTCAGAACCAAGCAGACTGGCTGAGACCAAACGAGCTTCTTCTTTCATTACAGGGCGTCCCATAAATATTTACCCCCTTTTATAATTAGTCCCAGAAATTAGTGTCTACGAAAACGCTCAAATTTACCCACAGCGCTCTCTCATGCATGCGGGAATTTTGTTTCGTTCGCTTGCATTTCGAGCAGAGTCGCGTTCTAGACGAACCGTGATAAAATCCGTGATAAAATTGTTGCCTTCTAAACTGTTGGGATAAATACCCGTGACATAACAAAGCAGTAGGATGTGTGTCGTAAAACTGTATTCAGTGTGAAGAAACATTAAAATGTTGACAGATAAATGTTACCCTAGATCACAGAAAGCTTTGGAGACCGTTAAGTCATCACTGAGGCTGGTGCTCCGTCCTGTGCATTAAGTTGGACTCAGCGAAGATCATTTTAGAGCAGTGGTTCCCAACCTTTTTGTGATCAAGTACCACTTGGAGGTCCCGTACAGACGCCGCGTACCACCTGGTTCCAGAGAAACTAAATTCGATCAGATATCACTTTATTTCCATAATTGTACAAGTAGAACACGCAAATCAACTAAGATTTGCTAACTACAAATCGTTGCCAGATTACTCTATGTTAGGCAGTAAACATTTTGTGAAGTAAAATATAACAAAATAAAAATTGTTCATGACCCCAAAAGTGTTCGCGTACCACCTAGAAGGCCCTCACGTACCACTAGTGGTACGCGTACCACAGATTGGGAACCACTGGTTTAGAGGATTGGGAATAAAGCATGTGGCCTCCGTCAAGTCCAGACATGAACCCAACGGGCCTTGCTATCTGATTCATCTGAGGGAAATGATGTATCGGCTAAATTCTACTGAAGTATTGCTGCTTTACTACTTTGGATGAAGTTGTCTGGCGTTCATGCAACTCAGTTACCAGTCGTTTGGAGCTTATGGTTAAGGCAAAAAGAAGTAATTTTTAATTTAATTGCTCTAATAAATTAGCAATATACTCTTAAACCTGTGTGGAAAATTTAAATTTCCTATATTAAGTATATTTTTAATAATAACAAATGTTCAGTGTGTAAATATTTACTTTACACGCTCTAAATAATTTTATTGTGTGATAAGATGAAATAGTTGAATAATGTTAGCACCCTGACAATATTTATCGATTGAGATTAATTGATACGCCCATTTTATTTCAATTGCACAAATATTAAAACACAAAATTAACTTGATTTCATGACTTGAAAACCCGTCATGTAAATTTTCATGGAAACACACAGGCGCTATGATCAAATCATCCAAATCATCTCGTACGTATAACGGGTAATATCAACTCAATTTAGTAGCTGTTTCAAGCTTAAATTCCATGGTTAACTGAATTTGTAACACTCGTGATAAAACAGAAATTGCAGCACCAGTTCCACGAGACAGGGTTGTTATTTCCGTCATATTTGTTCAACAATTTACCGTTTCCTTGAGGTCCGAAGTCAATCTTTGTCTACCTCAAATGAGATAGTAAACCCCAAATGAGTCTAATATATCAAGCCCTTCCGAACTATGCTTATTTTTCATGCGTTGTACGACCACATTTCTTATGCTTAGAGTTAAGTATGAAAAGTGGTGTGGAATATCGTAGAAAGAACGTACCTGCGACATGTTTGGATTAGTGTTCAAAATGCTTTTGACAACCTCAAAGCACGTTTGAAGTTCGGTTGCGGTGGTTAAATTAGTACGATTGAACAGCAGTTGCCGTTACTTGATCTATATCTCATAGCTCGAAACATGTGGGTTACACAAAGTATTATTTTCGGTTATGTTTGGTTTGAATTTTTTTGCACACAACTCTAGAGTGTTTGTGCGCTTGCTTTGCTAGAGTTCTACATGTAATACTAATAATAATAAAATCATTCAACAGCTAATCTCCATGTTATAACTCTTGTTAGTTGTCAAAATTTTATCAAGTCATTTTGCTTACTTGAAGTGACTCTATATGATACAGTGCGAATATGCAAAGCGGTTTTTAACCATGCTTAGTTTATGTGGTAAAATGAAGGTAGTTTGTTATACAGCTGATTTATTTATTTTCTATCAACTGTGATCGGCAAGTAAAAATGTCCTCCAGAACTTTACATTTTTCCTCCAAAATGAGCTTTGGAATAACAAAGAATGTGTTAGCACGTATGAACTTGAAAGGTTACTATTCTCCCAAAAACTACATAGAGAAAAAATATGAGGCGTTTGTGTGGACATAAACATTGGCAATCAATTGTTACCAGAACAAAATTAAATAAGATATTTAATCTTTGAGGCTTGATTATCTCATTCATCGTAGCATGTAATAGAAATGAAATCAAGCTTAGGCATTGTATGATTCATTTTCAAGCAAAAATTGTTCCTTCGATATCTAAGACTATTTGACAGAACGGTTACAATTATTGTACAAGAAAGACACTGGGGAAAATTTTTAACAGTCACATTCTTTGGAAACGATTCAATCTAGAACTTCAATTCAAAAATTCATCGTAATGCTCCTCAATAATTTCTTTCAGAAGAACTAGCTAATTACACCTTATAGTGGACGCTTTCTAAATGTGTCGTTAGCTAGAATACTGGGGCAGGAGAAAGTGGGCCTCTGCAGGTCTTTGAACTCGAGGTGGAAATTCTGCAGACTCATAGTCGCTTCACTATTTCACATATTCCAAGCAGGAAAGTACGTTTTATACAGCGTCGAAGGTCACTTTTAGAAACAGCAAGTAAACAAAAGAATTTTTATTGATTACGGAAACCAATTTAAAACTCCCTCAGCGCTCAATATTTTATGTTTCCAATACGTTGGTTAAATCGACAATCAGAAGACTCTCAGGAGAATTTTCAAGTGGATTGTTAGTTGCAGCATTTAGCTCCTTATAACCAAATACCATTGCAAGTGAAATATTCATTGTTGTGCTTAAAGGAACATCAGAGACTCTTGAGTACTCATGAATACCTTGTTTTGAATTAGTGTCACCGAATACGATATTCACTGAAGATTCAGTGCCATTTGTGAATGGTGTTTGCATAATCAGAAATGCAACGTTTGTAGATAAGAAGAGCATGCACGAGTGTCATAAAAAGAAAAGAACTTGACACCATCCATGATAACAACTGAAGCAGGTACAGCCCGCACGTGACATGACTTGCTTATGCAAATACATGAACATCCATACACAGAGTTAAAAATCCGCTTTTATTGAGGGATGGTTAAAAACTCAACTCTTTAATATCATCGTTTCAAAACTCTCAATACGAGAAGTAAAAGAAATGTCAATACGATTGAATATTACAAAATTATCTTGACAATTTTTTTCCTTTAAATGGTTCCTTGAAGGACACGACTGATTTACCGTGTCATTTTACAATTTAAGTATCTACTATTTTCACACCGATGTACATATCGCTTTCTAAATTCAGCCAGATGTTGCCTGTTAAATAGTAGACGCACTCACTGCTCTATTATTAGTTTCACGTGCACTCAACACTAAATAAATCCCCCTGAACAAGCATGAGTGCTTGCTGAGTAACAGAATGTACGTGCATAATTGATGCCTTTACTTTAGACGGCATGAGATTTGGATATCAACCCAAGAATGGGCCAAACAGCTTGTTTCTATTACCTTATTCTATTATTAGGTTGTTACAAAAATAATGGCCGCTCGAAGGTCTGGAAGGCTTCTGAAATCGACCATTATTTTTGTAACAACCTAATAAATTCTACTGTACAAACGGGATCTCGTAAGGCTGCAGCATCTCTAGGCATGACAGTCATGGATGCCGCATGAAGCTTTCAATAGAGATACGCACGAATGTGTGGCATGGTACTGTGCAATTACTGTTTGGAAGATTAACTGGAAACTGTTGTAACTCCGTTTTTTTCTTGCTGACGCACAAATAAAACTAATAATTTTATCATTATCTTAATTACAATAATGTATAGGGAAAAACATCGATTAATAATTTCATTATCGTCATCTTATCTTACCGAAATATCATTCCGGCGCCTAATGTTACGAAAGTATTTTAAAATTGGCATAGGTTAGGTTTGGGATAGCTGGCTAAAGAAGTTTGACGAGTAGAATTTCTGAGGAATTCTAAGCTGAGAGTTGCATTATGCGAGGCAAGTTCGCGCAACAGCGGAACAGGAAGGAGACAACGAACCAGTCTGTGGAAGGTGGCAGCTCTGCTGCTTGCTTGGCTTGACGAAGCCTGACAACGTCGACCCTGCAACCGATTCCTTCTCCACTTTTTTCCCAGCTCCAAGATTAATTTCATCCCTCTGCAAGTCTGTCATGTAGAATTTATATCAAATTTAATGAGCAGGTATGAGGATTTTTGTGTAATGCACTTTTGTAAAGCGAGAGAATGTTTAATTAACATTAGTGTAACTGTAAAAGAAGTTAAAATTAAAGTAGTTTTTATTCAAACGA
Source organism: Trinorchestia longiramus (assembly GCA_006783055.1). NCBI lineage: Eukaryota > Metazoa > Arthropoda > Malacostraca > Amphipoda > Talitridae > Trinorchestia > Trinorchestia longiramus. The sequence continues at coordinate 411,710 of VCRD01000157.1, forward strand.
TCAAAGTTCATCTTCAATACTATCTATGACAATGCATATAACAAAACACTCTCAGCTTCCAAGTTCAAGACTTGATGTTTGTTACAATGGCTGTTTTTGGACATCATCTATTTAGTATTTTTCTTTGACAATGCAACCCCATTATCAAGTTTCAAAAGAACTCGTCTTTATGCTTTTAGAAAATTAAAAACAACTGCATTGAGAAAGACTGTATCATGTTGATTGATTTGACAATAAGCTCACGATGTCATTCGTCGAAAGAAAAGGTTCTATGTTGCGCGCAATATTTCTAAATGCGTGAGAATATTTACCAATTACAACCGAAATGAAATAGAGAAAGTAAGAATAATAAAATTATTAGCTTTCCAAAAACACAGACTCCAAGTTACTGGATTTTCTGAGAGCTCCTGTTTGATGCTTGTGAGAAAGGGACTTAATATACGAAACTGAGTTTCACTTAAACTTTCCGTCGTCATGAGAATTTAACAAAACACGACTTAAGTTTGAAAAACGTAGAATTTACTGTCGGGGCTACGCATACATGCTACAGAAAGAGCAATCCTACTAGTGATATTTCACTTATGTAGCCGCGATCACCCCAACTAGGAAGACTAAACATTGTTCAGGAATAATTCGAGAGGAATTTTGTTACTAGTCAGAGCAATTTCCTCCCAGTCTATGCTTTGTTGAAATTGAACATAGATGTTAGTATTTTCCAGAGGGCTGGTGCGGTGGACCTTGTGTTACATCGGCGGTCGCAACACAGCCGCTCAAACGGTGCACAACCACAGAGGCGTAGTGACCCGACGACTAGTCTATCAAGCGTCTAGAGGTCGCTTCCACCAGAAAAAAACTTCATGGAAAACTTCTCAAATCAGGTAGTTTCAATCAAAAAAGTAAACCGCAGAGAAACTCCCTCATTCATCAATTATTATTGAATATGGGTGGCTGAAAAGAATTTTTACTTTATACAGTCCGTACACTTGATGGTCTTTAGCACCTAATGTTATTCTGCATCTACCTTCATACGTAAAATTGTCCATTATATTACATGCTTAATTTCTCTGACACTTTTAATTGAACTCGAGAAAAACCATTTGTTCTGAGGCAGTTCAATCTATAAAAGACAAATAATAATTAAATGGGTTGTGCTATATGTAAAGAGGCTAAATCTTATCAACTACGCTCAAACCTCGTTATTTTCAACATCATTATTTGGATTATTCATAGCTTGTAGTGTTTTTTACAGCATGCTCCATTATATTCAGTATTGTCCCGTAATTTACGTAATTTTCATCGCCGTTTTCTTCCATACATAACCTCTTGAAATCCAAAGTTATGATTTTAATTAATACAAATAACGACGCTTGAATGTGTTGTTGAACAGGGATTTCATTGTGGTATCTGCAACCGCTCGATTAGCCATATTAATAATTTTCCCTACTGTCCTGGAAAAACTTTCAATAGATATTAACGCATAATAATTGCACATTCTTGGAGCACGTTCCATTTACGAAATTTATTGATCCTACCTCATTTTTACCTGAATTTTTCCGGGATTTTTACCTGGAAATTCAAACACCACTTTTTTGGTGAATAATTGTTTCTTCAAAATTCTACAGCATTTTTGTTGTATTAAATTTTTTCTACCCACGATGCATCAACAAAATTTATGGGATTTCAGCAACTTCAACGCGTAAGAGCACCTAACTAACATATATACACAAAGAACTTCGCTAAATCTTAAGGACATATCCATTTTAGAGGAAATAACAGTTTTTACTCTAAAGTTAGAAGGTAACAGTACAGTTTTATGGTATTTTATGTGTTGATGTAGAGCAGACGTTGTGCGGGTTGCTTAGTAAGTTCTTTAATTCTAATTCTCTCATTTATTTGAGAGGAAGCAGCACATGCAGTCACAGGAGAAGTTAAGACCAATCATTGAAGTAGTCATACGCGTCACAAAGTCTGGAATGTCTCATTTACTAAACTGTTCCTAGTTTCAGTCATAAAACAGCGTCATCTCATTTTCAAATTGGCCTCTAAAGTGCTGAGTTTTCTATTCTGATTAGATAATTGACTAAACTGTATAAAATAGGATGATCAACTGCAGCAATGGCCGAAGAATCGTTTTGATCGGAAGGTTCTGCTGGCCAAAATCCTGATGTTGGCATTGATTTACTTGCGCTTCAACCTCACGTGCAACGTTCTCATTAAGGATAACTCCTTGCAATTGATTAAACTGTACCCTTTTACCACAACATTAACATTTACTGACAATACAATATTCAGCCGTAATCATCTCGTTATTTCTCTGTAGCTCACAGTGAATGATTGTAGTAGTGAATACTTGTGATGGTTATGGTAAAATACACCGTCTCTCGTAAACGAGCAGAACTTATTTTACAACCTGAAATATAGGATAGCATTTCTTTTGAAACTAGTACGTTAACTTGCGACGCTCGTGCATCACAGGTGTGGTATGAATCAACAATATGAATACTAACACAAGTGTAAAAATGTGGTATTGTAGTAAGATTATTCAACGGAAGTGGTCCACTGCACTATGAAACGCATTCTACAATAGATTTCATGAAGTACAATTCATGCACAAAAGCGCTGGTAATGTAGTATGAAAGAAGCCGTTGTTATGGAATTCCATCATTCGATCTTCCATGAGTTACTTATACTGAATTATGCAGAGGTCAACACTCAAAAAAAACTGGTACAAGTGTGGATAAACAAACCACAAATCAATAAATCTATTAACTCAATATTGGTTCCTCTACATTATATATATTTGAGTCGTGATTAGTTTGCTGAGACCATTTCTTTATCAAATGAAAAGCAAAATATAAAATGAATGCTACCAGAGCGATATTTTAGCATGAAATAAAAATATTTGTAAATATGTCTTAAAGTATGATATGTTTTCTTCCATTCGGAGTTTGAGTTGCTGTGTAAACTAAGATATGTTACTAATGCCGAATAGTAAACATCATTCGATTCGTTTAATCAAAATTAATATTCAGTCCTCAACGTGTATGTATTTACATAAATGCAAAATCGGGGAGTATCGTACGAGCACAGTGGTAAAAATTATTTTTTTTACAGCTTTACTATGGGAAGCAAGTATGATGTGCTGGAAACCAGAGCTCTAAATTTTTATCAATGCTGATTCCGGCTATAAGTTTCCCATGAAAAAGAAAAACCCCGGCGAAGACCAGACGTTCAACTGCATGGAAACCGTTCGCATGCAATAATACATAAATCCATGACAGTTCTGCGTACACCTTGCTTCATCTTTGTGAAGCCTGTCATATGGGGACAAGAACTGCTTGCTTATTTGTATTTTCTTTCATTGTATATTTACAGTTACAGACTTACCAGATGACATACATAAGTACCATACGGCACTTTGGTTTGCATCTCTGAGAAGCCTCTTCGCTTGCTGGTTCATGTTCCTGTTTTTGTCTCGTCGTATCTGAAAACGCAAGCAAGTTTATAAAAATTTCTGCTTTTATCTCAGAACAAACGTTATCCGAAAGGCTGTTTGGAAATGCCAACACTCAACTCCATGTTACCCTCCCTCAACATTTATCACCACCTTGGTCGACTGGTGAGCGAATCTGTTTGCGAGCGGGAAGACCCGGGTTCGAATCCCGCTGCCGACATGGTTGACGCAGCTAGAAATACGGCATGGGACTTGGGTAAACAACCGAATAATTATCGAAGTAATTATCCGACCCAAGAATGGGCCAGAAGGTTCGTTCCTATAGCCTCATTATATTCTATTCTATTCTAAACATTTATCACGAGTTTAGACGAACGCTATGAGGTTTTTTCTAATTTTTCTCATTTACATCAGTCCTTACATCTGTTAATGCGTATAATTTTGTGAGCAAACCTAAATTAATAGCGTGGTTGTGAAACTCCTTGTGTTTGTTCTATTGATTCTTTAATTATTTTGTTCATCACTTAAGTTTTGACTGTAACAGATGTTTATTGATTTTAGTCAACTTTATTGAAGTGAAATGTATGTTATTAAAATTGTTAATTTCCCTACGTTGAAGTCAGAAGTGATGGCCAGTGTCAGTTGCGTCCATAGATATAACTTCGATTCAATGCTATCAAAGTTAGTTTAAAAAATTACAAAATAAATGTGATATCCTTACCCTAAAAAGACTATAAAAGCCCATCATCTTACAATGACATCAAATTGTTTAAGCTCTCCCCCGTGAAGGACTAACCGCTGTTTACTTCAAAAACTCTTCTATATTCAACTTATTTTTGTATTATGCTAACAGAATTTTATTTGTTCACTTCCTGCCTATCGCAAATGATCTTTCCATATCACTATCCAATAAGTGCAATAATTGTTTTAGTCCTAAATTATTTAATTAGGGAGTTAAAATTGGAGACTTTGACTCTAAGTACCTGTAAAGAATATCTCAAAATATACCTGATAATCTTCTGAAATTCTTCCGAAATGTAAAACACATACGAAACAAATTTTCAATAAAAATGAACCGAACATTTATTTTAAAATTGAAAATAATGAATGAAAAGGAGCCACAAGTGTTGGTGAAGACATTCTAACTTTAAAGACATGAACAATCTTAACACTTTACTATCCATGGAATTAGATCCACTGCCACAAAGGATTCATTTAAGAAGGAACCGTACTATTGCAAGAATAGCATGAATGTGACTAATAGTAGGGTGCTGAATGGGATATTGATTGTGCAAAGGCCTTCCTTGTGATGTTCACAATCACGCTACTCCGGCGGCCTTCCTTGTGATGTTCACAATCACGCTACTCCTGCGGCCTTCCTTGTGATGTTCACAATCACGCTACTCCTGCGACCTTCCTTGTGATGTTCACAATCACGCTATTCCTGCGACCTTCCTTGTGATGTTCACAATCACGCTATTCCTGCGACCTTCCTTGTGATGTTCACAATCACGCTATTCCTGCGACCTTCCTTGTGATGTTCACAATCACGCTACTCCTGCGATAATGAGATCCTTTTCAATTAATATGCTTCAAGAAATGGCCGCTGGAAATTCGAATGAAGCCCCTCTGATTTCAGAGAATGCGACCGTCTTTAATGACATATTAATAGTTTCATTATACTCCTTTGCGATCCTTTGTCGTAAATTTATCTTTTATGCATTAACCTTTCCGTTTTGTAGGTTCACGAGAAGAATCATTAATATGGCATCCAATATCTTAATTAACTTCGCTATCAATAAGTAAAAAAGTTTTGCCATTAGTTATTTCAATATAACCGTCGTGGTCGAAAGCCGTCTCCATAGCGCTCCTTTCTGCTTCATGCTCCATGATTATAATAAATATCTAACCGTGGAATGAAGTAAATTCCTTCACGATCCAACGCTAACTTTTTTGCAAACTTATCTCAAAATTTTAATGAACTATTTTATATTGAACTAAGTAACCCACCTTCTATTTCACTTCTTCATTGCAATCAAGAAGAATACACTTATTTTGTGTGGACACATGGACACTCCATAGTTCCTACTTTAAAAGTACATAGGCCGTCCACCTAAAAGTGTCATAATTACTACTGCCTGGAGCTCAGATTACCGGTCAAGAAGACGATGATGGATGGACGAGTGAGAGAGAGCCATTCCACAGCACAAATTCACTGCTTTCAGCCCCTACGAGTCTAAGTTTGCTAGTTCGCAGATGTTATTTCCAATCACGGTTTTGAACTGCAATGCGTAGGTTGTAAATCGAACTTGCCTGAGGGCGCGAAAACGCGGATATGAGCGCCGATATACAACCATCTTTCATGCTCCAAATCGTGATGGAAGATTTAGACTAAACCTGTTCAGGTCTACCAGTTTCATCGATCTTGAACTAATGTATAAAGAAGGAACTTCTAGTCCGGTAGAATCAATTTGTGTGTGGCACACAAAGACACACTCTTGTAATGGCAATTTTTTGAGCAGGCTCTCCTAAATTATGTGTCTACGAAGTTTTTAAGTGTATTCGCTTCTACATTATTTGATTTCACTTAATTTGATGAGCTCATGTTTATTGTCCAGATGGTGTAGATATCTAGTCCTTTCTAAAATATCATAGCAATGGTTGCTTCTCCATTGAATATAACTTATTATGTTTGAGTTAAAAGCACAAACTTCGCTACGAAACAAGACGTTACATTGTTTTCCATCTAAATTTCTTCTGTAAAAGCAGTCAAGAATTCTTTACAATCGTGCATGAAAGACCACCTGAATGCTAAATTGTAATTTCAAAGTTTTACCGAAAGATCAAGCACACTGATATCTATTTTATTTTAATTTAATTTTTTTAAGGTCTCTTGTTGTTGTGAAGGTCATAAGAGCATAAATTGAAGACGCTCAAGCTCGAGTGACATTACAAAATTGTAAAAACTATTAATGGAAGCTTCTTAAAGGAAATCGAGATCGTAAAAAGCATTTAGGACTACACGCTTATGAAATCATTAATTTGATCTCTAGAGTGACAGAACTGTGAATCATCTCTGTCAGTACGGTATCAATTTTTCTCACATACCAACTAGTCTTTGATCTAGGTGAAAAAATGTTAAATTGATATTTTACATTCTTGGAAAAAAATTATTAGCCGAGACTTTACATTTGCGGCATCATTCCACCCAAATAAAAAGGCAATGTAGAATGTAAAAAGGATCATATGATGCGAAATAAGTTTTGACAAGCCCAATATTTTTTACCGCAAAAACTTGTTTGTAAAATTATCTATCAATATCGCTTAAGATTTTCTCTACAATTTATCAGTAAATTTTGATGTCATTTTAAAATGGCCTTGAAAAGTTGGTTGTATCCAATGAAAGGTTTGTTCTTCAATGATACTTGTATTTTCCTTTGCTAACTAAATACTTCGATGAACGTATTCAAGAGGATCTGCCATCTGAGTTGCTATGCTTCTATTTCCTGCTGCTTTACAATAGCTCTGCACTAACCCTTGATTGCATTCAAATGACCATGAGTATGGTTTAATGATTAATTCATGAATGCTGTAACTGTGGAAATAGTTAAGCTATATCATTGTTTTGCTACTATTCACTTCTACTTGTTCTTCGATTCACCTGAGCTTAGGACTTAGTATAATCTCACTAGTGTCAATTTCACTAACAAACTGCTGATTTTTACTGACGTTTCATATCACTGAGAAGTCACTCAGAAGCGTATTTATCGTGTTATTTATTTTGCAGTCACCAACTCTATCATCCTGTTTAACATCCTGCAAAACCTAGGAATAGTCTCAGGAGCTAGTGTTTCATTTCTTCGTTGTAGTACATGCATCATTCCTTTTCAGGTTCCAGAAAAGCAGGGAAGCTCTCCTTCTTTCACCATGTTAACACGTTGGCTCCGATTGCCTGATTGGTGTAAAACTTCACTTTGTGCGCATAGTCACTAGAAGGATCTGAAAATATTACAGAACCTAACCTACGTGGTACACATACGTACCACTTCGGAGTCAACGTGTTAACATAGCGCGTATTGTGAAGTGTTCCACCATCCTTGGGCAGCATGACTGTCTTGGTCGATAAGTAAGTCGTTGCTTGGTAGTAAGGAACGCTGCCGTCGATTAACATACCTCAACAGGGCATGAAGAGCAGCTTCAATATCTAGGACAGGTAAACTGCAATTATTTTCCTCGGTTTGTGCAAAGAGAGAGAAAAAATCGATAAAGTATCATTTTCCGAACATTCAAACGAACGTTTCAACTTGAGTTTAAAGGCGTTAGTTATTGATTCTCATAATTACTAGTATGAGGCTTGACCTAAATAATGAGGAATACGTTAAAATTATAGTTGCATGTTGTATTATCAGTAATACAATAAAACTTCTAGTTTTTTATATTTTACTTTCTATAAATCTTAATTTTATGTTACAGCAGGAAAACAAATAAGAGGCAGTCTCGTATTGTCACCTGGTGATTTCACGTATACTCATTCATATATTTTACTCGTTAGTGTACTAAAAATAAAAAATTTGGTGACTTATCCACAGGGTAATCACATCCTTTCATCAAACGATTATTTGACGTAGTGTAGTGTCCATATTGATCAGTTTTATGCATGGGTAGCTGTGTTAAATATATATTTCTTTCAATAAAGTAAGGCATCAGAATTTAGCAAGTTCAATTCGAAAATCAGTAAAAATGAATATTTTTCTAGGCAAAAATAAGGATGGTAGCAACCAATGAATAAAATTAAGCCACTCCTTCAAATTTTTTTCAAGGTTAATCAATATCAGGATAGTTACCAACAGATTAGGTCAAGATCATTAAAATTTACAAAAAAAACATCAAACTTGACTTATCTAATCTTGTGAAAGGGAACTCTAAGAATCACTAAAGGTTTCTCAGAAAGCCAGCAAATGAGTTGAAGATGTCAGTAGAAACACTGACCAATGCAGTTATTCACTAAAAGCCGAAATTATTTGTACAAAAATACAAAAAGGACTTTTTCTCTGGGATGCGTCTAGTGAAGAATGGCGATACGGTGTCAGTTCCAGAAACCCCTAAGAACAGAACGCGTTCTCAACTTTGGTGTCAGTTATGGGAACAAATATAATGTTCAGTCCCATTTTTCAGTTCACCATAATTATAGTATCTATTTCAGAGTAGGGACAGTGTGAATTGGAGAACGGCCTGAACGCTTGGAGCAACCTGCAGAATGTGGTGGTTGGGAATTTCTCAAACAAAAACTTGAGTTAACAAATCCTCTCATTTGGGGTAGTCTGGTGTGAAGCTTATCCGACAAAATTGTGTGAAAAAGATTCTACAGCCAGAGTATTTACCTAACGCTTATGAACCCTTAAGTAAACAACCTTTAACATACGATGGATTTTAAAGAAAGGCGCTACATTTTTTCGAAGAGACGAAAGAACTCATTGCCAGAAGTTCACTTTTTTCACTTCATCTCGAAGGCAAATGACTCCTATTCTCTCGAGAGATGCATTTCTTGCATTACTGTATTTGAAATATCTTAAATCAGCTCTGCATTTAGCAATAAATGCAACTTTGATTTGCTTGATTTTAGATAATTTTTAATTTTTTGAAATCAAGCTGATAAAGAATAGTAAACAAATGCATTTGGCGAGTCAAGAGTATCTTTTACTTACGCTAGATACGCTAACGTATCTAGAAAGTTGTGGATGGATGGGGAGACCGTTCTAAGCAACTATGAAATGAATTTTATTAGTAAATATTTATACTTTACTCTTTTCATAAATCCTTCGAAACAACTTCAAGTTCAATAAATAGAGGCCAAGTTCATTGGGCGCTAAATATTCCATTTAAACTAAGCAAATTCTCCTCAGAATCATCCCCTTGTACAATATATCAACGACCATCAACTGACTAATTGGATTATTACCAATCCGCTGAAGACCATTGATCATCCATGAGTATCCCGTCAGAATTTTGATACGTAGTGAAACTTCATATTTCTTAGTAATGATTTGCTATCCAAATCTTAAATTCGTCCCCTAAATTCAGATTCAAAGTATCCCAAATAGTATGACGTTTTACGAAAACTTCAACGACCAACATGATAAAATACTTTAAGTTTCATAGAAATATATATTCAACACATTATCAAAATCATCATGAAAATAACTTAATATAGTTTTTTGCTATAATTCGGTTCTAAATTAATATGAATTATTACTTTTAGACAAAAAACTTTGCACTATGTTCACATCCTCAAAGGCAATACATGCTCTTTATCACAACCAACATTTTGTATCAAGTACTATGGTTGATGGGTGAAATGAGAGAATTGTCAAATTATATGAGTAATATGATCATAGAATTTTACGAATATTATGGTCATCGTATAATAACTATTAATTTAGGAATTTGAAGATTTGACTGTCAAAAGATCTACACGGTCCAATAGTCGGATGTAGGAGCTGCAAAACACGACGATAAACGTTCTTAAGAATAGCACAACTTGTAAAATAACTGAATTTCCTGCAACGTAAATTGCTCGTTCAGTACAAAAAAGCCTTATGAGATGTGTTCCAAAATTCAGGATGACAATAAAAATGCGTGAATTAATGTATGCAAGGATATAATTTATTAGAACACTTAACTACGATGATATACATAGACTCAAGATCGCTTAGAAACACAACTTCACTGCTAGAAGCTTTACTGCTGGACGCTTAAAAACGGATTTGCCGGGCTGCAATTCGTTAAAAATATGAAATTGAGTCTCATGAGCTTAAGAATTAAATTATTTGGTCTAACTGTACTAAATTGGCCTACTCAGAGAGAAGACGGTAACCCAGGTTTGTAGGAGAAAATATCTGCATGACAATACAAGAATGCTGTTCCTACCGTCAAAATATCACAGCAATGATATCAGTATATTTCTTTCAATGATACTGGTGGAATATAAATAATTGAATGAGGAATGAATGTATCCGAGTCATTGGAGCCTGAAAGTTTTACATTGTTACAGGACAGTGATCTGAAACAATCAGCCAGGAACACTATATACGTTAAATGACCTAGTCAGTCTCTGGATCTAAACCCTATTAAGAATTTACAAATGTCGTGGAACCTTCATTTAAAACTTCATGTTATTTACAACTTCATGTGGAAAATCATGAAAATATTCAAGTGGTAAAAAAATGGCCAAGAAGAATGGGTTAAGATTCCAATATTTCTTTTTAAATAATTACTACTAGAAAATACAATAAAATATCGAAGTAGCAAACAGAACAAGGACCATGCCACAAAACTATAATAAAATCTGTCATATCTTTTGCTTAGTGTGTTTTCACATTAATTTCCTCCCTAAAACGTTTATGTAAAACTTTGCTCCCAAATGAGATAAGTTGAATTTGAACGCACAAGATACATATATTTCAGCTAAGAACAAAGAATAAATATCGAAAAATTAGAAATTTTTCAACGCGTGAAAGATTGTACTGTAATTCTTTAGTGCTCGAATGGCTCACAAAAATGTTCATATGAGCAACAAATATTCATGAGCTCATCATGCACTGCAATGCACAGAAGCTGTCACTCATTGTCCGGTCTCACTCAAGCAAAAAAACTGAATCTGAACACATGTACTGGATTTCGACGACGAAAAAACAATTCTGAAGCAATTTTTTGTGAATATTGTTATGTTTAATTGTCAAAATAGTGATATGAGTAATTTATGAAATACTCAAAGATGTGTATCGTTTATAAATATACTTATACTTACCTAAGAAATGTTGCTACACATACACGAGTATGTTCGTAAAATCAGAGGTACGTCTTCTGAACGAGGGTATTTAATCTATTTTATACTCGTACTTCAAAAGAAAACAATCATTTTTCCGCAAGATTATTCAAGAACCTATTTGAAAGGTGTCGGTGAGAACTCAAATTTGAGTGAGAAGAAGAAAAAGAATGTTATTCTGCCTAAATCGCAACTTAACCGATCATTAAAGTCGAAGAAAATATTAATGAAATGAAACGTTTCTATATATTATGAGACGTATCTGAGTTCATCTGGATCATTAATTCTACAAAATGAATTCATGCCAGTGAAAGTGTGAAGAAAATGCGTGTCGAAAAGAAGTAATTCACTTGGAAACGAGCTATTTATTTTAAAGTTTTCGACCTATTAACAATTATTGAAAGATTAGAGCTATTTTTATTATTAAGAGCGCGTTTCTTTTAAGAAATATGCAATGAGTTGTAAATATCAAGTTGATCGTATTAACATCAGATCATGAAGTCTCCAAATCTTTACGAGTCACAGAATCATAATGTCATACAGAACTGATTCTTGACCCCCTGCGTCAATCACGATCTTTTCGGACCTAGCTAGTCAATCGTTTATCGAAGAGTGTCGAAAAGTGTTTCCGGAGAATCTAATTTACTTAATTGATTTTTATTCGAAATGTTTTAATGAACCAGTTGAGCTTGTATCAGTGAGTAGCAACATTGATCATCCTTGCACTGGGGAGCCTGATCACACCACTCGTATGCGCATCAATCCAAACCAGCCACTATCAGTTCATGTAAAGGATGTCTGTATGTCACTCTCGCTTCATGACTAGCATGACGGCTTGCTTTCCAGTCTTATTCAACGATGGGAAAAGCCAAATTGCCTCATTTTCACAACATATTAATGAAACCCAATTAGGTTTTATCTGCAGAGACAGAAAACCCAATCATCGTGCAGCGCAACTACTACAAAATATACGCTATGCGCCACTGCTTGTAAAGCAACTACATCTACTCACCAAACTGCATCAGTAAAGCTATTTTCACCTGTGCGTTCTGCTCTCACTTGCAATTTGAACGTTGGACGTAAATTGTCTGGCCGCTCCTGCCGAAAATACCTTTGTTGACAGGTAATTCGAACAGCGAGCAGACAGGAAGTTTAGCGAATGATTGCAGTTGCTTTGACAGTTGTAACAATCAGCTGCGTTTGCTCCTGTCGTGCTATACAGTGATTGGCTGTTTCAGTTGCTGTTGCTGAAACCGAGTGGGCTTCGTTAACAGGCGCGTTAACTTATAGTAAACCTGTCATTATTACAGAGCTCCCACTGTAGGTGAGTGGTTAAGGACCGACCTTGTGCTTCATGTCCCTGGTTCGAGCCTGCTTACAGCATTTAAATATCTCCTGCTTTGACGCATTACGCCGGGAAGACTAGCTAGGCAAACTGACTAAGCGAACTATCTTTATTTGACAAATAAAAAACTGCATTTCCCCAAACCTTTAATCCCTACGAGCGTTCATCTCAAGCCACAACACAAAGACAAAAATAATCTCTTAGAGTAGCACTCATCTTAAGATGCTACTACAATCAATTAAAAAAGAATGTACGTATATTTAATGAACACATGATTGTAATCAAGTTTCTTTCCTTTCATTTCTTTTTTTTCCTGTGAATCCTGACAAAAAGTTTAAGATTTTGGTTTCATAATCCGTAGTCCTTTTTACCTCCGTTTCCTTTCTGTCTTATCATCCTACTCGCACTGTTCTTTTGTTTTCGTATCTGGACGATTTTAAAACGAAATTTTTTCCGATACCCTGTCGTTTCCTCTTTGCACTACAACTGCCGAGGAAACTTTTCTCATAATAAGTTACACAAACACAACTGAACGATTTGATGTCAATCCCCGATGTGTCGTTTGTTCCAAAGTTTTGAGTCACGGTTGTAAAAAACCAAACAAACCATTTCGAAGCGTTGTAAATATTGTTAACCATATGCAATGGATCGTAATTATTTCAAGGACTTTTTAGGTGCTCCCAGAAAAAGTAAATCTCGCGAATTCTTTGTACTTATGTTGCTTATTGAGGTACACTGTCTCTCACGAGGCTAAGTTCTGAACAGCTCCCTATTACTCCCCATTACACTGAAAGGAAACAACACTGATGGTGGGACGAGGTCCTTCAATTGAACGAAAGTTTTGCCTAGAAAGTATGCTGGATGATAGTTCTGTATGAACGATTACCTACTCGGAAAGTTTCATTTTTGCAATAAATTTCCTGAATATTTCATTCCAACGAAACCTTGCAGTGCTACACACTACTCGTGACTGAACTATTCAGTCGCATAACTATGTATGTAGACGTAAATAGATCTAAAAATGTAATAAAACTACAAAATTAAAGACGAAACTACGCTATAAATGTAAAAGACGCATTGTCTAACAATCTCGTCCTACGATTTTGCATTTGTATTTTCTTGCTTCAGTTACTGGGTAGCGAAGTTGGCTTTCAAATTCTGAGACTGAAGCGTCTTCATTATATCAAGAAACAAGTGACTAATGTGACCCAAGTTACATGACCTGATAACAATGAAGAAATTATGGACGTCCACTCCAGTTTTCATTTGATATGCGACGCAGTTTGTACTTATGCAGCCATTTTATTATGCATTGATACAGAATATATATAGTACGGTAAGACGTGTAGGGAAAAGTTAACATTTGTATGACGTTGCCATGAATCAGGTGTCTAAACTTTACAATACTCGATTTCCTTGTTCGAGTTTGTACTGAAGTTGGTGTTTCTTTCCTTCAGATACCGCTGATGCACATGAGTGTTTGTTGTTTGGTTATACGCTGCAGTTGCTCGATTCCTTGCATATTTATTTAATTAATCCACTCAACTTGACGTGTATTCGTGATTGTGTTAGTACCTCGAGTGGGTGATACCATTATTTCCATTGCCCTCTAGGCTGGACAGACACACTTTGTTCAGCTAGAAATATGACTTGGCACTTCGCGTCTAACGTTCTAGGCACCACCGACATGCCTGCACCGCTTTGAAGCCTCAATTAACAAATGAAATATTGCGGCTCTCTGAAAGTATTCTGCTCCCGGAGACAGTCCGTTACTTTTAAGAGACCAGGAAAATCCGGAATCCAGAAAGAGGAGATTTCTTTGTGTATGCAATAATTGGAAAAATGTTTTTGAATAATTTGTTAGAGGGTTATTGAGAGCTAACGATGTTTATCACGACATTTATTTAAACAACTATCTAGTACCTTGGGCTAGTAACTTGTTCTGTGGACTATATGTACACAACCTGGTGGTCAATCGGCTGCAGATGTCAGTATACTGTATTATGCGCAACCAAGCGGCCAAGTGCCAGTAGATACCAGTATACTGTACAATATACAACCTGGTGATCATGTGTTCACAGATTCCAGGACACTATACGTTATGTAGACGAGCGATCAAGCGACCGCAAATGTCAGTAAGTTGGGTTGTCGACGTGAGGAAGCGGTTTCACCCGTCAAACAAGCGTACAGATTCCACCACCAGGTCGAACTTGTGTGATACAAACGGTGTTTGTTACTATGATACAACAAGTAAGTACAAGGCCACAGAAAGGAGAGAACGGTAATGGTTCTTCTAGAGAATTTCTTTGATAAATGGTTATGAGTTGTGTGTGTGAGTACTGCACTACACGTGATACTCGGTGCAATGAAAATTCATCGCAACCAGAATACGTGTGATTTAATACTTGCACGTGTCGTGCTCATAATTCTTATGCATCAGACCAAAATTCATGTTGTGAACGATGCGCGTCCAATTTCCTCAGGTTCAAACAAAAATGGTCTGCGTGGAAATTTATTAATTCACTCATAAATCTAATAATTCAAAAGTATCATGGCTTCATATTTATTGTTGTCGTTCCCCAGTTCCTGTCAGCTCAGGTATCCAGCATAACATTTGATTTATTCTTAAGCTCAAATGACTTGGATGATTAAACTTCACGTATTGTTCATAACTGATACAAGAAACTTATATCCGAACAACAAGTATATCCTCCTTCTGATACTGAGATGCAGAAAATCAATCGTGCGTAGCCCCTCAGAAGTCCTGCAGTTACCTCAAGCCGTGAATTATCAGCTGTGAATTGTAAAGTCATAAGCCGTGAATTATAAGAACACACGACACGAAGATTTTCTAGCGTGTGCAGTAGTCGTAACGTCTCATCAGTTTATCACAGCTTGAAAACTCGGACAAATGAAAGCAATAAAAATATCTCTTTTGGGAATAAACTGCACTTGCTCCTGCGATGAAAGAAATCAACTTTGCTACATCCCGAACCTGCTGGCAGCACAGACAAACATTATCTATAATATTGGAAATAAGGAAATTCCTATAATATGCAATATGAGGAAATTCTACATGAAAACTAAACAACTTCATGATACATGCCTCGTTTTCCGTCGTTTGCTCTCCCGTCAGACCATAAAAGAAAAACTTTCGCGCAGTTCTGTACGCGAATTGAACTCTGATGGAGACACTCGAGTTTTCCAGTCTGAAGACTACTTTAATCAAAGCAGCAATGCCATTGCTGAATTCCTTTAGTGTGCAAGAGTATTGCAGCTGTTACAAAGCGTCAATAAAATAATAATTTCAAGAACTAGATTGCGTCAAACGCAGCATTTACCCTGGGAGTAATCATGCATGTAAATATGAACGATTCATCGCTTCTAGAATAGAATAAAATAAAATAGTACAAAATATAGCAACATGAACGAGCCGTTTGGGTCATTTTAAGCGTGCTACCCAAGTGTCATGAAAAGCATCAATCATGCACATGTGCCTCAATTATATGATACATAGATATTTCAATTACGTGCGTACACCTTAATCACTTAAAAGCATTTCAGTCACGCACACATACCGCAAACTTACATACAGAGGCCCAGTGTTATAGAATAAGTGCCTTACAGAATTGGGGGGGTTACTGTTCCAAAATTTTTCGAAATGATTTTCGAACGCGTTCACAGTACCAGCAGAAACGGTATTTTCGTTCTATAGCAATCGTCGGCAATTAAACTTTTATAATTCCCTTGAAATGTCGTGTTTAATTTGCATCAGCTAATTACGATGTTTACATTACAGGCCACATGTTGTATACTTACTCACCATCCTAGCAATCAAATAAGAATTAAATAGGGTTTGAAATTTTCTACCCTGCGAAAACGATGAGAAAGGAGACGCGCTCACGAAAATAGATTGCCGGGATGTAAAAATACGTCTGCTTTACTCGCCACTATTTGCATCGTGCTTTCCCACTTCCCTTGCGTATAAACTGCGCGTTAGCTGGGCGCTGGGGAGCCAAACAGAGCCTCGCTTCATACGGGTGTTAAATTACAGATGTTGAAGTTACCGATGTTGAAGTTACAGATGTTGAGGTTACAGATGTTGAGGTTACAGATGTTGAGGTTACAGATGTTGAAGTTACAGATGTTGAATTACAGATGTTGAAGTTACAGAAGTTGAAGTTACAGATGTTGAAGTTTTAGGCCTAGGATCATAAACGCTCTGCTTCATACACCTGAACGTGAAAATTAAGCAGGTGTGAGTATACAATTTAAAATATACACATCATAATGAAATATCTGAAGATAAACAATGCAAAATATTTTATAAATATTTTTTTCTTTCCCATGAAACTATAAGCTCAATGACGCATTAAGTAAAGTATTCTATTTTACGGGCATGTAAGATTTGATCAAAGAATAAAGTTAGATAATCGTGAGACATCATGCATAGGACATGATCTGTGAACTTAACAGTAAATAGAGACAGCATTGAACTTAACAGTAGATAAAGACAGCATTGAACTTAATACTAGACAACAACAGCATTGAACGTAATACTAGACAACAACGGCATTGAACTTAATACTAGATAAAGACAGCATTGAACTTAATCCTAGATAATAACAGCATTGAACTTATTACTAGATAAAGACAGCATTGAACTTAATACTAGATAAAGACAGCATTGAACTTAATACTAGATAAAGACAGCATTGAACTTAA
>VCRD01000157.1:429192-456685 GCA_006783055.1 Trinorchestia longiramus
AACTTAATACTAGACAGCAACAGCATTGAACTTAATACTAGACAACAACAGCATTGAACTTAATACTAGACAACAACAGCATTGAACTTAATACTACACAACAACAGCATTGAACTTAATACTAGACAACAACAGCATTGAACTTAATACTAGACAACAACAGCATTGAACTTAATACTACACAACAACAGCATTGAACTTAATACTACACAACAACAGCATTGAACTTAATACTAGACAACAACAGCTTATCATGAACTTGCCTCCATCACCAGCTTGGTCGACTGGTGAGCGAATCTGCTTGCGAGCGGGAAGACCCGGGTTCGAATCCCGCTGCCAACATGGTTGACGCGGCTAGAAATACGGCATGGGACTTGGGTAAACAACCGAATAATTATCGAAGTAATTATCCGACCCAAGAATGGGACAGAAGGTTCGTTCCTATAGCCTCATTCTATTCTATTCTATTCTATTCATAGTAGCGTGCATCGTCTAGTAGCATGCGACTCCTGTTTGCGACGGCGGGAGACCGATGATCGAACCACTTTACCGTGCCCCAATTTGTATCCAGTACCAATTGGATCAAGTATCCAATAATAGAGTAGTTCCAATCTGTTAACTGGACATGGAAAAATGTCCTATCACGCATGACATATGTAGGTGACCTTTTATCAAGCTCGTGAAGCGTCCCTACGAGCCTCTCGCTCAAGTCCCAATACAGAAGACTGGAACAGTCGCTGGGAGCAGCATCACCAGGTTTGAGGTGCTAGCGTTCAGAACTGAAAACTTGATCCCACGTGGTGTGCATTGGTACTTTCTCGTGCAATATTGCACTGTGTGATGCATTGGAACAAAGCGAATTTTAAGGCAATACTTAACGTGTAACAAAACATGAAAATACTTCGGCATGGAACACTGCTCTTTTGCTATTAGCTTTTGAAAAGTATAACAGCACTACGCCTAAGCCGATATTAATGTACAGCATCCCATCACCATTCCTTTTTGTAATAGGGATTAATGATGACCACAGCTAGCATATCGCTCGCACGTCCCTGCGAGCTAAGTTTATCTTGAGCTTATCTTGAAAAACAGGCAGAAGCTTTTACTGGATTGTTGCAACCTTAATTTGTCATGCATCTGCAGGCTTTGAGTAGACATAAAACCGTTCACTCTTTCGCTGCCCATACTACGGCAGGCTCGCTCCATACTACGACAGGCTTGCCCCATACTACGACAGGCTCGCCCCATACTATGGCAGGCTCGCCCAATACTACGGCAGGCTTGCCCCATACTACGGCAGGCTCGCCCCATACTACAGCAGGCTCGCCCAATACTACAGCAGGCTCGCCCAATACTACGGTAGCCTCGCCCAATACTACGGCAGGCTCGCCCCATACTACGCCAGGCTCGCCCCATACTACGGCAGGCTCGCCCCATACTACGCCATGCTCGCCCCATACTACAATAGTCTCCAGTTACACAAAAATAAACCTTATTTCAAATAGTACAGTAAACAACTACTAGAACTAGTTTGCTTTAAATGCTAAACCTTTAAAGAAATTAAAGCACTGGCTAAACTTCATTTATAATCTCATCAGCACGACATCAGAGTTTAAGGAATCAGACAAACCTAATGGAATAATAGCTATGAAGGCTTATCATTGATATTTTAAATTTAACTGCACATACTTCATTTTTGTTCTTTGGCTTCATCGGATTTTAATTTCCAATTTAAGGTTGAGAAAGACCACTGAAAGAAAATTGCACAACTCAAAATTTTTGGATCGTAGATTTTCTATAAAAGCACAGTCGAATCTGAATTAAATTTACTAGACCATGGGAATCGACGAGCAGGGAAATAATAAATACTGCACAAAATGACACTCAAAAAAATAGAGCACTGCGAATGAGCAAGGTCAATGAGAGATCTAACTAACGGTCTTCCCATTTGCTATCAAGGCTGACTACTGGTTCAGAAAAAGCAATTTACACCAAATACACATGGGAGCCCGTGAGGGACATTGGAAAAAGAGCACAGTAATTACCGCCAGACGGAGAGAATGTAAAGACACACTTGCAGCAGAGGCAAGTGTGTTGCGTGTGGGAATTGAATGATTTGGTGTGGGAACGTTGAGAGGGAAGAGATAAATCAAACAATCCATGGATGTGAATGCAACATTGACTCCTAGAACTGTACGAAGAGAAGAAGTAAGCTATCTTACCGAAGCATTAGAACCTCCAAAATGAAATCACTGATCTATTGGAAAAGCGTACATTTGGTGGGGAAGTTAAATGTTAACCCACGCAACAAAAACAACAGTACCTCATGAGCTGCACTTCAGCAGCACAGAAGATCTGTTGTTTCCGTCTAGTGACGTCGCTGGAGTTGCATGGAGCGATGTAGTGAGAGAGCAACACGGAAAGAGAGGACTAAAATCCAGTTCGTACGGGAAAGCAATAATTTATACGAGACGCAAGGTAGAAGCAGGTGTGAGGCTGCATCGACAGCTGTGCAGTCTCGCGCACACGCGCTGGCCTGTGCACCCACACACCTGCACTGCCCCACAACGGGTAAAATATTCACTCTGTGTAGGTTGAGAGATCAGAAAAGAAGAAAATCTCAATGGATTCCTTTTTCCCTCGCCGGTAAGATTACAGTGAGAATGCAAGGAGTATTATATCTTTTTTAATACGAAGCAGATGCGAATCAGAAAGTTCAACATTTGTTATCGTTTGCAGAATTACGCAATCTTGTCAGTCTTGCAATGGATAAGACTACCTATGATTCATCAAAGTATAATTACAGCGTGTCAAGCATCGGCGCTCGGTTCTCATGATCTCAGTCAGTCTCAAGTTTAAAGTACCTAAGATTTTAGATTATTTTTGAAGGCACAGTGGAAGAATAATTGAGTAAAATCAATGTGCCTTGTTTTTCAAATATTCTGACGGAAAGAGTACTTATAGGGCCTCTGTAAGTCATTCTGAAACGTTTTTAAGTTTGATCGGCTTATACTATAATAGAAAGAAAAATGAAGATTGTTTTACTCATTAACAAAGCAAAGACAACTTACGACATCGCTAGTTACAGCTCGCTAGTTCTAATCCACTAAGTGGCAAAGCAAACTTTTAAACCATGTTTCTTCAATACTCATAGGGACTCGCTTCAAATCTGGAGCTGTGGAAAACTAGGAGCCATAGCATTTACCAACTAAATATTTTCATGAAAATATAGATAGCGTGTAAAATTATAATGGGTAAATGCAAGTATCAATTATATTTACATTAACCGCAGGGTAGAGTAACATGTATCACGCTAAGATTAGCCTGGATGACGCTTAGATTAGTCTGCATCACGCTTAGATTAGCCTGTATCATGCATAGATTAGTCTGTATCACGCTTAGATTAGTCTGCATCACGCTTAGATTAGCCTGTATCATGCATAGATTAGTCTGTATCACGCTTATATTAGTCTGCATCACGCTTAGATTAGTCTGTATCATGCATAGATTAGCCTGGATCACGCTTAGATTAGCCTGGATCACGCTTAGATTAGTCTGTATCACGCTTAGATTAGCCTGGAACACGCTTAGATTAGTCTGTATCACGCTTAGATTAGCCTGGATCTCGCTTATATTAGTCTGTATCACGCTTATATTAGCCTGGATCACGCTTAGCTTAACCTGGATTAAGCTTAGATTAGCTTTGTCATTGAGTGATCAATGATGCTGCTCCGACCTTATGTATACATTTTTTTGGGACACCCTGTACCAGAACTCTACACGTAATAACAAAACCTTGTAGGCAAATTGACTGAAATTCCTCAAAAACTGTAAGTTATATACACTGTTCTTACAACGTCTGCCCTCAAACAGGGTGCAACAACATAACTTCCTTTTTTCAATGAAGTTTCTTTTAAAAACGGAAGTTATATTGCCGCACCCAGTATTTAGAACATTATGTAACTATTTGTCAAAACCATCTAAAAATACAGAAAATACTTTATTTATACAATGAAAATAACATTTAATATGGTTAGAAATAAGTCATTATAGGTCGAGAAAGGTTTCAGTAATTTACAGAGTAGATATTCCCCGTATAAATGTCATGATTAAATTGGGTAAGCAATAATTATCAATGATTTATGTAATTCAATAGTTTATCTAATTGTAATTTATTAACGATAGCCTGTTCACTACGAATCAAAATATCACAATTTTCTGATTTTCACATGCATGAAGTATTTGGTCTGGTGGTAGGCACTCGTATTTCGTTGTGTTCTGTTAAGTTAGCGTTGTTTTGTGGGTTACCTGCAGCCACTCTGTTGCCTGCTAACCGAGGTGAGATGCTCTGAATGTTAGAAATTGAGTAACTTCAGTAAGCTCCATTTTCTTATTCGCCTATACAAATTAAATTTCGAAGCCAATCAAAATTTCCAAGAGAAATAATAAAGCTAGACTCAAACTAACGTAAACTAGATTACACAAAACGTAGCTTACGAATTACTTCATTTGTGCACACATAATTGATAACTATCGAGCATGTAACCTGGAACCAAACCACACAACCTCATTATGCAGCCTCGACTTCGGTGATCACAATTTCTTTGTTCTTATTGTACGCAAGCATCCAGGTCAAATTCAAGATTCATTTTCACAATAATTGAACGAAAAACTTTCAAATAACAGAAACAAAAAATTCTTCAATGGCCAACTGGAAACTTGGATTTTATAACGTCAAAATATGAGGTTACAAACTAGTTTGTCTGGTTACTAAAATTAAAAAGACATTAACATTAAATGAAAGGAAATTAAAATTTATGGAGGACGTGACAATTCTGTAATTACTAGTGGACCCGCAAGGGAAAAAATAAACGTGTTTTTGCATGAATTTCATGTATTTCATTCTCTCATTTAAAAGTTTACACCATCCTTTCGAATGAGTTTCCATATTAAGGAAAAAAAGCAGACAATGAATAAATATCAAGTATTTTATAGTAATCCAGTGTCTTTTTGATCCAAAACCTGAAGCTTAAAAAACATATATGCCCGTTCCATTGAGAAGTCTTCACTTCTTCAGCTTCACTTTACTTCAGCTCTTAAAAAATGCCTGCTCTGACTTCTTTTGATTCAGCAGTGAAAGACAAGAAATGGGCTTATAAGCATATAACTAAATGAACGCACAATGGTTTTTCTTACGTAGTATAGATATCATCAGAGTATGGCAATAATTATGAATAAGAATGATGGTTTCTCCAGCTGATGTTCTCGATCATCACCAGATGCATTCAATTTAAAGCACCTCCGATGTTTTTCCACATGATTGGAAACATTTAGAAATATGCAGTTTGTTTTAAAATACGCGTGCCCTCGTGAATGCATGACAGAGATGCTAGCATATAACAATGACATAACTCCAAAGAAAGCAGTCCAAGGGACTGATAGCTAAAGAACGAAGTGTCCAAGGAATTGACCCATGCCTTCCAATCCACCGGTCTGGAAATGCTTGATGAACCCATGAACAAAGAAGTCTGCTGTGTGGTGGTGCACTAAAGATAGCGAAAAAAATGAATTAGAATGTTGTTAAAGTTTTCTTTTTAACGTGAATTCAGTGTAAGTGTGAGTTTCGAAGTTTGTTAACGTCAGGCACGCCAGCGAGTTGTGACGATGAATGTTCATAATGGGAGAAGCAGTGAGGTGTAAGGCATAAGTACAGACTTGTCGGAAGAACTACTTCAAGAAGAGCAATTTGTTAACCTTTGTCGTAAAAACGAGTTGCTTGGCTCAAACTTTTTCAGACCAACCGTAATACATGCCGTTAGTGATAGAGATCTATAAAAATGGCCTCATTACTGCTACCAAGAAGAGATGAATCGTTGTATTACATGCCGTAATAGGTGTTAATGTTTGTTGATATTCTATACAACTTTCCGCATGAAAATTATAGTGACTCCATATTTTTTGTCAATTGAGAGTTTCACAGTTAATACGCATTCACAGATATGGTTTTATGATAAACCAAATATTTTCAAGTTCGATTCAAAAATTTTTACTTCTACATTTGAATTCAAACTAAATGCACAGGCTCCATAACTTTCTTACTGGCATGAAATTGCTGTGTAGGAAAATGAACCAGTTTTGCACACCGGCGTTTCCATGTATAGGAAAGAACAAGATTTTCATAGTTCTATTCATGGAATATACTGATGCACATCGCATGATTTTGTTCTGCAAGAGATAAAATGATATTTGCCTGCTTTGTTATGGTAAACTGGTGAACATCGTTAATGGAAGGCCAGTTTCAAACCCAAAATAAAATTTTGTATTAATGCGCTGACTCCAACGTAGTGAGTATACCTCATAGAATGATAATTTTATTTTTATTATATTTAATTTTTAATTTGTGATTGCAAATAAATTTTCAAAAGTGAATTAAGCTGGAAGCATTTTGAGTAGGAGGATGTGTGCAAGTTGATACATTCTACGTTTATACAGTATGAATATGTACACAAATGCTTATGTGCACGCACATGTGTAATTGCGTATTTATTACATGTGTACTTTATTACCATTATTGCATCTACTAATTAAATTAATGAATTTACTGATGAAAAGAACTAATTAACAATTCTTAAAAGTGTAATAAACTAATCCGTGGTGGCACCAGCACATGTTCTACTTGGTGGATGGTGTGTCTACATTGTATTATCTAATTTTAAAGATTTGTCTACTTGTATATGCAGAAACAAAAAATTCATTGTTTTATTCAATGTTATGATTTACATTAAAATTATTTGTTATTATTATTATTGCGGGTATTATTTTTATTATTAATAGTGTTAAAGCTTAAAAAACATTGCAGTCTCGAGTGCATTGGGTAATCCAGCTTCATCAAACACAAGGCGGAAATATAACACGCTTGAAAATCACGAACTACAGCATGTATGCCTACGGTGCGCAGGTGTGTGATGCACAGCAGTGTGATGCCCATTGAAAGCGACAGTTGTTTGAGTCACGTAGCTGAGGAAATAGTACGCCATTTGAGATTAAGTTAATGCAGACCGCGAGAAAAAGACAATACACGGTTGTTGTACGTTGCAGCGGCAGATGTCATTAGTGATCTATATCACTAGTTCATCTTCCATAATTCTTAGAGAGTAGCGTAAATGAGTTTCAAAGTATTTGATGTTCTACCTGGCGTAATTTTTGATCATGCACAAATGACGTAATACAATTTTTTGATTGAAAGCCCTGCTACTTAAAAAAATTGGCAGAATTCACAACAACAATATGTATGTTGACATATCTTTTCAACATCTCCGGTAAATATTAATTCTTATTAATAAGTGAAAGGTTACAAACAGTCCCAATGAATTTTTTTTAACTTTTCCGCTCAATAAAGAACTATATTTAGTTTATTTGGAACCGAGGCAGCTGTTTGCCATCATAAATTTTCGCTTGAAAGAGCGTGTGTCCAACATCCTATGCCACAGACAAGTGTTCTCAAGCTACCGATGGGGCCGATAAAGAGCTGCTAAATATACGTATTTTATTGATATTTGGGGAATGTATATAGCATTCATTTGAGCGAACATCAGTGCTGGTGTGCCGTATCACCCCTATGTGCAGCTAGACCATTTTTAAATACAGTATTATTTAAAGAAATTCGGCTATTCAGAACCGTGTAATATATATCTTCTAACTACAATTTAATTTTTAATCATAGGTGGCTACAGTAATTAAATTAGTCATTGATACAATCGTAAACGTATTTGATGGTAAAGTTGGATAAAACTTAAACGTTTACAATAGTGAAATTCTCAATCAGTTTCCCTTAAAGGCCCACGCTACAGAGCGCTGCTCTGCATAAACAGAACAAAGCATCCAAGAAACCTTTCCTGTTCTTGAAAAATAAGAAAATCAATACACATGTGAAACAATTACATCACAAGCCAGCATTTGTGTGACCTTAGAATACAATTACTGAAGTTCACAAGCATGACCAACAAGTGGGAAAGTTTTTTCATCAATAGAAAGAAGTTCAATGCGTCAAAAGCCGATCATAGTAATGTAACCCCACCACTCGTCACCTGGTGTTTGTATCTTGTAGTTTTTCCGTGAAACTATTTCGGAAAAATACTTTGGGTCATGACAAAGAATGAATGACATAATGACTCTCGTATATTGTAAACATAACAATTGTCTGTGTGTCTCAGGGACAGTTAAGCCTGAAGTAAATAGAAATCTCTTCATCAATAATGTCCAACTTTTGAGAATCAATCCGGATCGTTGATATGTCCTTACCAGATGATGTTTTATATAGAATAGAATAAGGCAATAGAAACGAGCTGTTTGGCCCATTCTTGAGTTATTACCCAAGTCCCATGCCCTACCTATCCTAATCTCATGTTGTTGCTAACCAAGTCCCGTGCCGTTGCTAACCAAGTCCCATGCCATTGCTAACCAAGTCCCATACCGTTGCTAACCAAGTCCCATGCCGTTGCTAACCAAGTCCCATGCCGTTGCTAACCAAGTCCCATGCCGTTGCTAACCAAGTCCCATGCCATTGCTACCCAAGTCCCATGCCATTGCTAACCAAGTCCCATGCCGTTGCTAACCAAGTCCCATGCCGTTGTTACCTAAGTCCCATGCCATAAAGATCTGAGATGTAGACGTTACAAAGAATGTATCAAATAATTGTGGGAAAGAAGTTTCATATTCTAAAAAATAGGTTTAGAACAAAGTATTATTTTTTTCTGTGGTTCATTATAATTATAATTCCTGATAAGGTAGTGGCAGTAGTGACAATCACGCTCGATGGCTAGGGATGAATGTCAACTCAAGTCGAAAATTTAAGATTGTTCAGCTCCAGTTAAAAATTTTCCCGTCATTTAGGGCGGTGTACTCGGACACTCATACAAATTTAACTAACAGGTGCAAAATGAGGAAAAACTTACAGAAATTGCAGAGAAACCAGGTCACTTGAAGGTATAATTGATAACAGTATACTCATGTACAGGCTACACTCCTCAAGTGGAAGGAGAGTACCTGGGTGTATTATTCGTACATAAATCTGATATCCTTATTAATTAAATTAATTCAAATTTCAATAATCCGTCAGGCTCTGACCAGCGGTTCAAACCAAGACAGAAATTGACCGACTTTAAATGAGCGTAAGTGGACCAAAGATAAACTAGGAGAGTGTAAACAGCTGCTACTGCTGGCGTCTTTCTGAGAAGACGTGGCACAGCTTCATCAAACACGAAGCGGAAGTGGAACATGTGTGAAAAGCTTAAGCAATGTGAGCCCACAGTGCACAGGTGTGTGGTGTACAGCAGTGTGTGGTGTACAGCAGTGTGGTGCACAGCAGTGTGTGGTGTACAGCAGTGTGTGGTGCACAGATGTGTGGTGCACAGGTGTGTGGTGTACAGCAGTGTGTGGTGTACAGCAGTGTGTGGTGCACAGCAGCGTGGTGCACAGGTGTGTGGTGCACAGTAGTGTGTGGTGTACAGCAGTGTGTGGTGTACAGCAGTGTTTGGTGCACAGCGGTGTTTGGTGCACAGCGGTGTGGTGCACAGCAGTGTGGTGTACAGCAGTGTGGTGCACAGGTGTGTGGTGCACAGCGGTGTGGTGCACAGTACTACTTGGCATGTGTTACACGGAGCCACAGACTGAAACTTTGGCAAGCAAATAGATATGCTCAACACACGGCTCACTACAGAGTGACGTCTGCTTTGCACTGAAGGTAAATGTAAAATCTCTTGAGCATCAGAACTAGAAGCTTCAGTCTGAAAAGTGGCATATACGTACCTGGTATCTTCAATATATTGTTTAATTGTTAAACACTGTCAGTAAGTCTAGTAGGTAATACACAGATTTTTTTAATTTTGTACTTAGTAGCACGTCTGCTTTCACTCATTCCCTCATAATGATTAGGACTTTAACTTATTGCATGACTAGAACCCTTTGTCCACTTACCACCAGCTTGGTCGACTGGTGAGCGAATCTGCTTGCGAGCGGAAAGACCCGGGTTCGAATCCCGCTGCCGACATGGTTGACGCGGCTAGAAATACGGCATGGGACTTGGGTAAACAACCGAATAATTATCGAAGTAATTATCCGACCCAAGAATGGGTTTATCGTTCCTATAGCCTCATTCTATTCTATTGTATTCTATTCTACAAGTGAAGTACACTCATGCTAAAAACACAATGTGAACGCGCTCCACGTTAAGCATTTTACGGAGCGCTCCTCTGCTGCTTTAACTTCAATATTATCGTAGGCCTCCTCACTTACTAACGACTCATCAGCTGTCAAAACGAGTATCTCGACTACACCGTCTACAGTTCTGTGGACTGACATTTGTAAGTCATAATACCTCAGTGGACAGAAATTACGTGCCGGAGGGGAAAGTGAGAGTTAGAGGGTAAGATTTTATTTTTCCATTAACTTTTTTTGCCTTTCGCTAAAAGAAAAAAAAATTGATTAATGCCTTATTATTCTCTGTACTTTCTTTGCTCATCATACGGAAAATGACAACAGGTATCGAATAATTCTGATAATTTTAACAGATGGTAATATTTTTAGTCATACCTCAATAAATCATTAACTTCTGTATGAAAATATTTAAAAATCTGAATTTTTTAATTTCTAACCCCTTTCAAGAAATGTGCAGGGAAGCTGCGAATTGAAAACCACAAAGATTTTCTTCTAGCAAAACAGCTGACGACTGTATAACACATTCTCGCATTAGCGACAATTTGCTCATCTGCACAAGACGATGCAGCTCCCGAACTGATAATAACTACCCTCCCTATTTTCTTTCTGTAATGTGGCATACATTCGTACAATGGTCTTCTAATTTTTATCCGCTGCGATCCCCTTTAAAAGATTTTATATCTGTACCACCCCTTTAACTTCAGCAAAATAAAGAATAAAATATAAATATAGCAGAAAAAATTAGTGTTTCGAAGAAATCGGGTCTACTGTTAATTATTTATCGTAAAAAATGATATATTTTATCCTAAAATAATATTATTACACAAATCAGAAACGTATGATCCTACATTTCGCGACCCCCTGTGAATAGTCGCGCGACCTACACTTTAAAGAACACTGCACTCGTAGATCGGAAACGTGTCATCTGCATGTTCTATGACGTGCTGCTATCATGGACACGTGCCAAACACTCCAAGCAGAAGGGCACTGAACTCGTCTTTTTCGTACAAGGAACACTTTTTCACTGGCAAGAGACACACAGAAGTAAAGATACGTTACCCTCAGCTAACTCAAAGTACGTTCACACTTCTGTTCGGTGTGTTCAACCGGTTAAGTTCATTCAACTTACAGACATGAATAAAAATCTGCCAGCTAACTCATGTGATGTTGAGATGAGTGAATGCCTTTAAATTCATCCTACTTATATGCCTGGCTAAAAAACAGGTCAATCCAATGAAATGGTAAAGTTGAAAACTTAAGAAGCAATACAGTAGAATAGCAATGAAGGATACACAGCGGTCAAACATACTTTATTAATTGAAGATATAGAAACAATGAGAGGCAATATACAACTAAGCACTTTGTATATTTTCATGATGAAGATTTTATGTGTGTAATTCAATTAAAATTATAAACATAAAGTTATGCCAAAAACATGTCTTAAAATTATAAACAAAAAGTCAACATATTTCTCTTCTTTCGCTAATTTAAGAGCAATAAAGCTAGTAGTTATAACACACTCTTCATGATTTGATGAAGTTTTTCCTAGAATTGCTAGCGGATCATACTAGAAGATAAAAATAATCAGTCAAACATTTCATTTTATGATGCCCACATATTTCCTAGAATTGCTAGCGGATCATACTAGAAGATAAAAATAATCAGTCAAACATTTCATTTTATGATGCCCACATATTTCCTAGAATTGCTAGCGGATCATACTAGAAGATAAAAATAATCAGTCAAACATTTCATTTTATGATGCCCACATATTCATTGAAGAACTTTTACAATTCTTATGGTTAACAAGGAAAGCCCAATATATGAACCAATATATGATGAACCTAATAATAATGAATTACCTAATATTTCTGTAAAAGAATGGCGTCCACGAAGGCCGAAAAAAGTGGTATTGTATGCAAGATGCCTCCGCGTTCAGCTGCTATTCCCATGGGAACTAGAATTCTGCGAATCAAAACCAGAACGAACTCACTATTGTGCTGGGGAATGACAAACATCAAAAGTCTCTCCGAGAAAGTCGATATTATTTTGTATTCAACTTGCAAAAGACGGAATTCGATATCAAGGTCATTGTGCAGTCTTCATGAAAGGAAAACAAAGAAACACGTGTCGTGTTAACGATGGTATCAGTGGGACAACGCACCACACGGCGATTTGTTGAAGTTCAATTAATTAAAACTGAGAGGAAAGAGCTTTATGGAATGGCAATATTGGAATAATTACCGAATGTTCTTATTTTGAAAAATATTATGTGCCATCAACTTTACACATTGCATCCCAGCTATGACTTGCAATAATAAAGAGAATTCTCCCAACACGGCCATGCGCATAATGTTTAATACATAACTAGTAGGCCCACAAGGGAAAATATTTACGTCTTTTTTACAGAATTTGCTCGTGTGATTTGCCAGTGGACGCGGGTTTTGCGAAAGAGTCTACACATTGAAGGGGAAGAACGCTAATAACGGAAAACATGGCGTATTTCATAATAATCGTGTGCCTTTGGCGTCCACAATATAATGCTCACAATACATGTATGTCCGTCCCATTAAGTCAATACTTAGCCCAAAATAAACACTTTATTTCAGTTCCTTATTAATGACTCTTTGCAATTAATTCCCTCTATCTTAGTCAGCAGTCAAATGGGGCACGAAATATATCTATATATATTGAATTTTATCATGTATAGAGGTTATACTGAAACAGAACTGTTACTAACTAGATAAATAACCACTTTTTCAAAATCAAGTATCAAAAAACTACAAGATAAATGGGCAGAGATTCTTGAGAGAAGTAGAGTTACATTTAAACTCATTGCCTGTTTAAATTAAACATAATAATAAATTGCAAAAATGAACGTCGCTTATGTTATAAACTAATGTAAAAAAATCGATCTAAACAAATAATTTATAAGACACTCCTTTTCATTTGTCATCTTCAAACGGTTAATCTTCCATGCTTTCTCCATAGAAATTACCAGTGCAAAAATAAAATACGGTGATTACTTAGCCACATTTTACGAAAATATTTCAAAAAACGCTGAATTTGTAGAAAATGAATATCTGAAAGAGACACTTCGATACAATAATGTCACGCGGACATTAGATATTCATGTATGTATGTAAGTGCAGTAACCACAGCATAAGAAAAACGTCATCAAATAACTGTGTTCTCTGTCAAATGAGGAAAAGACCCGTTCATAACATGGATTTCTTCCGTCCAACTCGTTTGGCTGCACTGAACTGTGTAGCAACAGAATTTTGCGTCAGTTTGGCATTATAATCTGAATTGTGTAGTAACTGAATTTGTGTCAGTTTAGCGTGATAATCTGAATTGTATAGCAACAGAATTTTGCGTCAGTTTGGCATGATAATCTGAATTGTGTAGCAACAGAATTTTCTGTCAGTTTAGCACGATAATCTGAATTGTGTAGCAACAGAATTGTGCGTCAATTTAGCATGATAATCTGAATTGTGTAGTAACAGAATTTTGCGTCAGTTTGGCATTATAATCTGAATTGTGTAGTAACTGAATTTGTGTCAGTTTAGCGTGATAATCTGAATTGTATAGCAACAGAATTTTGCTTCAGTTTGGCACGCCACGTACGTTGAGCTTGCAAAAAAGGTCAGCCACTTCTGTCCCTTGTGTGCCGCCCCACGGAGAGTATCGTTTTAAGACAACGATGAGAGTCGCAGTGGAAGCAAAAAAAGTAATCTAGAAAAAATAGTTTACCAATGCTTAATCACCTTTGGTACAGGAGTGTGCTAACACAAATCCTACAGGAGCTTTAAATTTGTTCCTAAACCTGTCAAGAGAATTGTAGCTTTTTTCTAAGTAACAACATAAAACAAAAATTAGAGTTTTCATTTTTAGTACTTAAATTCAAAGGAGGATAAAGTATTAACCTTACACTGCATACATAATAATCATGAGATGCTTTTAATACAATACGCTAATACAGCACTTGCGCTAAATTTTAAAACCATTATTTGAATATCATGCTATTACTATTGAAAATATATTCGTAAATCCTACGGTTTTGTATGTTCACTCACATCAAGTGTGTTTTTTATTATGATTGAAATGCACTCAATGGAAACTTTTAGCGTTCTGAATACGTTATCAGTGGCCACTGCGTCGTCAATGCATTCCCCTGAAGCTGCTCTTTATGGCATGAAGAGACTGAGTCCGAAGTCCTAATCAAAGTTTCACCATTTTGGCTCCTTCAAGCACTTCTTTTTAGTGGGGAAACACAGTTCATTTTCTCGCTGGTTTGACCTCTCAATATTTAGAGCCCCATCCAAAAGTGCTCGTAAAATGACTTAACAAATTCTTTGAAGATTATTTCTGGATTTGTTTAGAAAATTGTTGATGTTGAAGACTGTGCGTGTATCATTCATGAGTGTAATCAGTTCTTATGTAATAGAATATCTGGAATAACGAACGGCTAGTGGAGTTTAAAAATACTAAGGAAGTTTCAAGCAATTGTGTAATTACTACATCCAGTATACATAATACTATACAAGACCTCTTCAAATTTAGGTTGCATAATTTTTTACTCTAAATTCGCTAAGTTCCTCAGTTCCCCGACTTATTTTAATTATACTACAAATTTTACAAATTTTAAATGTTTTGTTCTCTCCAAAATTGCAGCGTACAATGTTCGTTGGTACCATAAGCAGTGTGACTATACGTGTATATTTTATATACTCACATATATACTCCTACTGTATGTCTATATTATATATGCATACTCGTAAATACAATATATGTGTTTAATATGCATTAAATACACATAAAACTCAATTCTTAATATTCATCCAAACCAAAAAGAGAGCCATCAACCATTGGCCCGTATTTCGTAGGCATATCTTTCTCGTTTTCCTCTGCCTTGTTTCAAGCTGAAAGACTCCGTGCATTGAATGGAGGCTTTGGAGGTCGTACAAATCAATGTTTCTGACGACTTGGATTACGCAACTTGAATCCAAAGCTTTTATTTAATAATCAACTAGCACAACTGCGAAAGATTAATTTATATCTGTGAAAACAGGATGGAGCAGTCGTCTCATTTAATCATTTATTAAGTTCTTTTAGCACATTTCAAAGAACAAAGTGATTATTGAATGCCAAATTTAATCCACATTACTCCCATTTTTAAGCTTGCACTAGAAATGCTACCATAAAATCTTATTTTACTGTAGATAATTCTATTCTGTCAAAACACATTTCAAGTTTTCAGCAATCAAGGTACCTCCAAATTCCAATTTCCGTAGTGACTGTTCGTTTGAGAGGCCTATGGTGCAATGATTACAATCCAGCCCGTCGAAAGTTTCGCCCGTTTTTTGCGAGTCATGTGTGGGGATCAACCAGTCATCGAGACGAGAGAGAGAGAGAGAGAGAGAGAGAGAGAGAGAGAGAGAGACCTAAATACAACTCAGGTCACTCTAAGGCACTGACCTGGTTGATAGATATAAGGGTTGCATGTTTACCTGGTTGTTTACAGGGTATTGTGTGTCTTTTGGCCTCTACAATCCCAAAATTGGTGTGTTGGAGCTTTTAGACATTTGCGTGTACGGTGAATAACTGCTTGGGCAACATTTATCAAAATGGCCAGTGGAATTTCAACACATGCTTTTTTAAGTTCTTGTGCAAGGGGCATTAATGTAGTCCTTTTTCTATCATACACGCTATCTATTAGGGTCCCCTCTAGGTAAAAGTCTGCAGTGTCTTAATCCTCGCGTAGAATGTGTTGAAACCACTCACAAAACTGCATTCTTTGATCTTGATAATCTTCATTAATTGAATCAAATAATTTTGGGATGCAGCATTATATTGAGATCTTTTAAGGATGTATCGGATGTTTGTACTGCTCACTGCTGTTTCCCGTACACATTGTGCAGTAGACTTCTATGGCAAACGTAGAATTTTTTGTAAGTGTGTAAACCTTCTTTTAGAGTACGGATGATGCCCAGGTTCAGTTAAGTTGTTTTAATTTCTGTGTTTTTCTTACGTACGGTAACTATTCTGGTTCCTTTCAAATTAACTATTCATACGAAAAGAAGGTTACGTACGGTAACTATTCTGGTTCCTTTCAAATTAACTATTCATACGAAAAGAAGGTATTATAAACATCTCGCTCCTCAAAAACAATAA
Organism: Trinorchestia longiramus; assembly: GCA_006783055.1. Taxonomy (NCBI): domain Eukaryota; kingdom Metazoa; phylum Arthropoda; class Malacostraca; order Amphipoda; family Talitridae; genus Trinorchestia; species Trinorchestia longiramus. The sequence continues at coordinate 445,582 of VCRD01000157.1, forward strand.
TATGGAAAGCTCAGAAGAAATGTGTTGCACAACATTATCTTGTATTGTTCTACTCAGGGTACATAATGAAGGATTTCGTTTATCTTTTTCATATCTTATATCCTTGCAAATGAAGAAAAACTGTTTATATAGTTTATATATGCTCTCGGAGTAAATAATATTCCTTATAAAACCCAGCTTGTTATTGCTAAACAAGTGTTGTGATACATAATTAAAGAGAGGCGCTTGCATCGGATATCTACATACAATGCAGTTATTACTCCATATTACATACATACAAGCAACATGCACGCACCAAACTGGAACATCATGCATGGTAACATTGAACTTGAGCGCGTGAGAACATCATACCTGAACGAAAGTAGTAACGGTGTCTGAAATATCATTCGTCGCCAATAAAGGTTCTCATATCACGAATGAATGCTGACCAAGCCGACCGGAAGAGCCTGTTTGCTCAACAAGCAGCAAGGTCTCAGAACAGCATCTTGCATGCGTGTGTGTGTAAGGCCCAGATGCATTCATTCCCGCACATTCTTTTGTGAAAGACTGCAGTGCGAGGGTGCGGCTAGAGAGGGAAGGGAATTGCGTTAAACTGAGTCACTCTAAACGATTGTGTTTCTTGACAGAAATTTTATTGGCTGCCAAAATGCTGCTGCTACAACGCTTTTATCGTTTATAAAATACACCAAATATTAATTGCTGGTTACATTCAAGTAACAAATTTTTCTAAAGTTTTCTCTCATTTACTATATGTAGATATTTAACAATTGTCTTCGAAAACGTGATACACAATTTGCATACGCGAATTAATGCACTAAAGCAGCCAGTCACTGGGCTACAAACATACAGACATGCTTGGATAGATTTAAATATGCGGTTGCATCTTGCAATCAATCATGCAATTCGCAGCGCCTGTAAGTTTGTGTATGTGCACAGTTCTTGTGCTCCAATGAACGGTACTTTGTTACTGACTCCATCTTGAAAATTTACGCCCTGTAATGCTTATATAAGATGCATTCATTTGATTCCGCACATTAATACAGGAAAATGAAGGGCAATATTGTATATTTAGTTTTTTCTTGTCAGAATGTCATTAATATTCAATTGGCTAATGGAAAATAGGGCACGCATTTTTTTGCATAAGTCAGCAGCATAACTACAGATGTTACAATGTGGACGTGAAGGACTCATTCACACAATTAATGCGAGAGCCATGACTCTTGTTCTTTGTGAGTGACCATACGTATGAAGGTCCCAATGCTATGTTATAGGTTAGTCAAAGGGGCGAAAAATTAGAGACACTGATTGAAAAGGCACTTTTCACATCTGACGGCTCATGTTAATATGTCCAACTTGACTGACTTTCAATTTTATTCGAATGTCAGAAGCAGAAATTTTGCTCAGTGCACTCGTTCATTTTTGGCTATTTGGATTTCTTGCGAGGAAAACATGCAATGGTCAAACACTAATCAACGATAACAATCCAGCCCGCAACACTTGTTTGCGCTGCATAAAAGGTCCAAAAGCCAAACACAAACGACCTCTTCAAAAGCCCAATTTCTATAACAAAAATATTTATTAAGAAACAGTGGTAAACAGGGGCAATAGAAAATTTCGGACGGAAAAGGCATCGAATGTTTAATGGGATAGTCTTGCGTCATATATGACACTATGTGACAAAAATCCCATTAAAAGCTATGATCAAAAAGTTCGATGATTCATAATATGTTAAGATGAAATTTTAAACTCGTAAAGGTTTTAGAAAACGTACCAACAAAGTTTAACAGTGGAAAACACTACTCCAGCCTACTCTCCAAAAAATTTCTCGTGATATCTCTAAAGTACGAAAATCTCTAGAATACGAAAATCGCTAAAAAAAGAAAATCTCTAAAATACGTTTACATCTCGTATGATATAAATGAAGATGCTTCGTAGGTAAACGTTTTAACAATATGACGCAGTACCACCGTTGCCAATGGTAACGAAGTTACGTCCATTGTACTCCAGTATTTCAGACCTTCAACTCTTGATCACTGCGATAAAGTGACGTTTTCAGAAACGTGATTCCTGATCTTTCAGGTTAAACGGTTTCCTCCTTTTGTTTGTGCTGAAGAAAGTTGTACAATTGGCCGAGCTTCAAATCCAGTTACCTAGTAATTTTGTCTTTAGGTACGCTAGTTTGAAATGCACATCGTACGAGGTATTGGGCGTTGAGGATTTTTAAGATGCAAATTTCAGTCATTGCTAGAATTTTACTGATGGCAGAAAACTCCCAGTTTTAAGATGGATAATACGATAAATTAAATTCATCATGCTACGATATCATTTGTTGATAGTGGACTAGTTGATTGAAATTTAATGAAAATTGTTACTTGTCAAACTGAAGTTAATTAAATGTGTACACGTGTAGCTAAAAAAATTTCTCGACGGAATTCAGCTAGTAAATTTCACCCTTTTTATCATCCTCGATTAAGACGCTAGTAAAGCACCCGATTGAAAATGATTGAGTACAGGTGATGAAGAAAAGGAATCGTCAAAATATAACATATTTAGTTCCGAACATATGCTTATTCTCAACAATGAATGAGGAAGAAACTATAGAAAAAGAACTTGCTATTTCTAGCTTATCGCTGAAGCGATCTGCAGTAAGTAAAAACAATTAAAAGGCAAACTAGTAGAAATTATTTGTGAACTCTTTCAGAGAGAATACGCTTTGCCTTTCTTTAAGATAAAGCTTCGACTGTATTTGTATATGCAAGGTTTCTAGAACTAGGTCAAAATTTGCTGCTGCAAACTGACGTTTTAAATGTAGAATTGTGAATGCTGCATATTTTATCAGAGTAAAAATTATGAACTACTCTCACTCACTTGTATTGAATTGTTTCTCGGTGTTTTGATTTTTCTACATTCTACTTTAATTGTACTTGAACGCAGTAAACCATCTTGGTAACCAATCATGAATAGAAAGAAACGAGCATTCGTCTAACTTAAATAAATGTGATACTCAAAAAAAATGGACTGATAGAAAAGGGGTTGCGTGGTCGCTTTCGTGAAGTTTTGTACGCATTCTCCCTTGGCCGCAAAATTCATACATTTCTGTATTCTACTTGAAAACCATTAGCCATGTTTTTCAGACTGAATCCCAGTAATCAAAACGCAGTAATACTGAAGATTGGATGACAAAGTTTCGAATTGTGGCTCAACTTATCGTCATGATCAAAAGTTTGTTCGCACTGAGGAAGCTTCACAACTCTCATTTTTAAAGATTTGTTCCCGTATTTTACTGTATTTGTTCAAATTTCGCCTTCCTTTGATGGTATTTCTTTCTACAGTAAGCTAAAACCTATTTTTATTTTGTTTCTTTTATGAGCAGTTTGGGGCAGTTTTGTACAACTATATTGTTCTTAAACTGATCGATGCTGCCCCAGTCATAATATCATAGCTGCACATAACTCCATGTCTTTAAAAAACTAATTCAAATTAAGCTCCCCAACCTGCGGTTTCTCAATCGAAGCCTCCCATGACTTGAGAATTTCCAGCTCCAGAACCTTGGTTCTTCGCTGCCACTGACTGGGCATCATTCAGAGAACACATGACGCATATGCCTGTGTACAAGCAGGAAATTCTGTGAGTGAGCGCCAGTCAGAGAGCTTGGATGGAAGGGGGGACTCGTGGAGCCACTTCATTGATTGCACAACCGCAGCTGCCGCTGCGGTTGCACCACTGCTGAACGTGCCGCTGCTCAAGCTGGTGATGCAGCCGCAATGTCAGAAAGTGCTTGCAGGACAGAGAACTTTGAGAAGTGCTTCTACGTGTGCCTTAATGCCTCTAACTTAGGAGCTTCCTCACTCTTTCTGCGTCTGTGTGACTGCACCAATTCAAACTGATGTCTGCACTTCTGTACGAGACTTCCAAGTCAATTTGTCACTTTAATGGGCACGTTCTCAGTCCAGCATGATCTTTCGTAGCACCCAAATTGTTTTCATTGTGACGTTACAGTTGATAAGACTTTTTTCATACATTATTTTTTAGTGCAGATGATACGACTGAACTTCAATTGAAAAGTAAAAAATACTCAACAATGTTTTTTTCTGCGTTGGTTCTGGGACTTGCTAGTCACTTGTGCTATTGTCTTCAATTTGAAATATTTATCATGAACTTTGGGTTAGAATCCACCTTAATACTGAGGACATGCATTGTTCGAAATTTTATAGACCTTCTGGAATTTGCATTAAGTTCTCGTTGCATCTCATTTAGTCAATAATTTAAGAAACAGGAATACAGTGGACAAGCAGAGCGCTAATTTTTATTTCAGTTAAGAAAAAAGAAACTCTAAGCAATGAATGTCATATGTAACTCCAAGAAGACTACATTTGTCTGCTATTAATCTTCATGTTTACTGCAATTCAGTAAAGTTATTCAATGAATACTAAGTTCATTTCAAATGACCTAATAATATAAGATTACACTAAGAAGAAATAAACAGTTTCATTACAATTACTCAAGTAACTATGATACGCAAAAACTGAATGAAATTATTTATATTTCAAATTTAGTTAAGAGTTTAGAGTTTCTCCATCGGTGTTGATCCCAACTTTACATTTTCCTTTAATTAGACAATCATCGTAACATTTCATTTACAACTGAAGTTAAAAACCGCATTCAATCGCATTTTGTTTGTCGGCAGTGTTGTACAGGGTGGCGCATAAGTAACGCACCCTTTTAAAAAATTAATAATAAATAAAGTATTACCGCAATATACACTGGGTATCTGTAGACAGGATACGACATGTAAATAAACTTTAAGAGTTCCCCTATCGTTTGCAATTATCCCCATCGTTATACCTTTCATAGTTTATTTATTATTATTTTTTTAAAAGGGTGCGTTACTTATGCGCCACCCTGTACTTGCATCCTATCAATGCAAGTACATACACTTGCCACTCAGGGTCAAGCTTGGTGGGTGCCCTCATGGAGGCACTAACGCAAAGCCAGAGACTTGTAACACAAACTCTGTTATATTAACAGTGACGATAATCACTTTACAAATATACTTGGAGATTATAACGTACTAGACAGTTCCCGTGGAAATTCCACGGTTTAGATTCAACTAATTTTAAATTGTTATAATTATGAACGTATTAAAGATTTACGACGAACTATTCCGTTTTAAATGAATATTTTTCATTAATATATATAGAACTTCCATTCTATATGTTATTTAATGATAACATGGCTCAGATAGTACCCATCGAAATTTATTGGTTTAAAAGTGATAAAATTAAGGATCTATGAAATAAAATGAATTTCTCATATATGCCCGTGGTACCATCAGAATCTGAATATTTTTCTTGAATAAATATAGAACTTTCATTTTGTCTCTTACTTAACGATAACATGGCTGTGTAAGAGAAACATGATAATAACAGAAAAAATTGTGTATTTTTTAGTGATTCGGCGCCTGTGGTATTCACAATACAATGCTTGTAATACATGCATACCCGTTCTGATTTCAGTTCAATAATTTTTCTTCAGTAATAGACAGGAAGTAATCGAACTGACACACACAGATACAGAGAGAGAGAGATGGAGATACATAGTCGATTATATATGTAAACTAGTAGACCCACACGTGAAAAAATTCACGTGTTTTTATTGAATTTTTCGTTTGATCTGCCAGTAGACGTAAGCTTTGCAGAGTTTCCCTCATTGAAGAATGTACTTTTGGTATCCACAATACAATGCTTACAATACATGTACATATACCCTACCGAATTTTCTTCTACCTAAATCCTTAAAAGCGTGACAGAGAGACGGACCAAGCAAACAAGTAACAAACTGTGTATTATTATATAAGTTGAATAGTTATACACCACTTAACACAATCTTTGTACAAATCTATGGCATGCGAAAAGAATGCAAGTCGAGGCTCGCTGTAACACCCAAGCACGCATAACAAACGAAGTGCAATGAAGAACAGTTACCGAATTACAATTCCTGTACATATGAAATCTCTGCTCCCATAGAATCAAGAAATTAGTACATGATCTTATTGTTCAAATGAGTACATTAGTAAATTTGTTCTGAGGGAATCAGTTGGTTTATTTGGCTATCTTTTTTTTAAATGTAATGATCAAGTTATTTGCCTACAGATTAGATTCATTACTTTCCCGTTCCCTTAAGTAAAGGCAATGTTATGCACACATACTGTGTATATTATGCATATTCTTCACGCATGTGTGGGCAGGAACTCTCGAGCATAGCAGCACAAACTGTCTTAAGCTTTTTATTCCTGAATTGCATAAATGTTGAATACCCTTTTAAGAGTAAGCAACGTTTCAAACTATGGTTACTGAGGATCTTATAATTAAATCAAGAAAAAGAAAGTGACAACCGTCTAAAAATAGATCAGCGATGTACAGTGATGCCTCAATCGGCTTAAAGTCAAGCTGTACTGATTGCCTTACCGTCAAACACTTTTTATGGGGAGTTAAAGAAACCTGACGGCTTATATTATTGCTAAACCATTGAGTACATTTGTAGAGTCATTTAATTATTGTATTATGTAATTCAGGTAATTATCTAATAATAAGAATGACCGTTGTGTGTTTATATATTTATTTATATATTCATTTATTTACACGTTTCGTGTCACTTTCAAAAAAATTAGAGAGATCCAGAGCCTTATATACTGGAGTCCGTATCGTGGATACCGAGTTCGGCGGGTTATTGCCCTGTGATTCGGGTACATTGTACACGAATATGACACGAATTGCAGAGTCAATTGCAGTAGTAGAAAACTAAGTGTCTTAGTTTTCACTAGGAATGTTGTCATTAAAGAAAACTCAATTAAAACGTTTGTCCTTTGTAAATATATATAAAACTAAGTATATTGCATTGCGTTCTTATGTGTAATTTAATTAATATCTTTCCAACAGTATTTGCCATCATTTTTGATGGCACGGGTATTATCACAAAATCTCTGCCGTCATTTTTGCCGGATTCACTAATCATGAATTGAGAACATGATTGTTACCCGTTCTCCTCCTATCCTTCTTTACATCTGGGACCAGTGTATGATTGAGGTGTGTATAAGTGACAGAAACGCCGGTGCGTGATTGAGGTACATGTGCAAGATTGATGTCTTATCTTTAAACGGCATGGGATTTAGGTTGCAGCCCAAGAATGGATCAAACAGTTCGTTCCTGTAGCCATATTCTATTCTACGACCTTTCATATGAGTTAATATGCAAGTACCTTAAACATTTTTCAGACGATAATAAATACACAAAGAATAATGATGTTTCGAAGTACTTGCCAGATTTTTGGATCAGGTTTTATTACTTATTTACGATTTAGCATTCTAGCGAAAACTAAGTGCGTTCGATGATCACACTGAAAAAATTACGTAGCAGGTATTAAGTAAAAATTCACTTTGTAGAAACCATGCATTATTGAAAACATTCATATGGAGTGTGGCTGATCAAGCTGTCATCAAAGAAGACTGCTGTAGGTGCAGGCCAGTATTAATTTGACACTTTGTATCGCTCCTTCATTCTTATTCCAAAGGAACTTGAAGAGAGAGGAGAGGGAAATATCTTCCACTGCGTAACATTTTTCTCTCTAATAAAAGAAAACTTCAAGGCTTCATTTAGTAACACGAAGCTCGCAGATGAGGCTCTTGCTGACAACTCTTTTATGAAGGCGAGAGAATGAATCTAGCGATGTCTTAGCACTTGCCTGCTGCGAAAGAAATATTTAGAGCTCGGAGTGGCCCACGCATACTGGGAAAACGGTTTCATTGATGCCATTATTAACGGTTTCATTGATGACTTGTGCGATTATCCACTCTTAAAAAACGGTTACGTGCATAATATAGTTATTCAGTACAAAAACTGTGACAAACTGCTGCAGTTAAGTCACCTCAGAATAATTTTAAACATATATTTGCACCTGATACTTCTTGGAACAAAATTGTCAGGGGTCACAAGCTAAGTAATGTTGAAATAAACAACTAATTCGATCCAAGTTTCACAGCGAGGCCTGTATTCTCTCGTCATCATCGTGCTTCATCTGACAGCGTGAATTAATTTTTTTTAAATATGATGAACATTACTGAAAAAATATATTTAGATTACAGCTTCGGTTGTATTTTTACACAGTCTATATTAACGCTTTAGTTAGTTGTGGAGTCAAAAAATAGAGAGCGAACGCAAACGTCCATTCGTTCGTAAGTCCTTTCTAGAGAGCTTATGCACGTAGTTACCATCTATTGATGCCTGCAAGCAATGGAGGTGAATGAGGAGCAAAAGCAGGCAGAGCTCAAGTAAAGCAACTTGTGAAGTAAAGCTGGGGAATATTGAAAGAGATGAACTGGACGTATGGCAGGGAATAATTGAAATAAGTATACTTTTGGCCGGAATAGCAGAATATTAAAGTTAAACTTTGGTTATGAGACTGGAAAATCTTGAATAAAGGACTCATTAAGGTTAGCTGGAAATACTGGGGAAAAATCTGAAAATCTGTAGTAGAAATAGAACTGTAAAGTGAGATGCTTTTAGTATAACTGGAGAAGTGAAGTACTGCACTATTAATGAACGAAAGCTGGAAAGAAAGATGCTCACAATACAGCTGAGCGAACTCTAAAAAATCATGCTCAGCATACTGTTTTTAGAACTCTAGAAAGAGAGGTACTCAGAATAAGAATACCGCTGGGAGAACTCTAACGAGAGGTACTCAGAATACCGCTGGGAGAACTCTAAAGAGAGGTACTCAGAATAAGAATACCGCTGGGAGAACTCTAAAGAGAGGTACTCAGAATACCGCTGGGAGAACTCTAAAGAGAGGTACTCAGCACACTGCTTTTAGAACTTNCGGTATTCTTATTCTGAGTACCTCTCTTTAGAGTTCTCCCAGCGGTATTCTGAGTACCTCTCTTTAGAGTTCTCCCAGCGGTATTCTTATTCTGAGTACCTCTCTTTCTAGAGTTCTAAAAACAGTATGCTGAGCATGATTTTTTAGAGTTCGCTCAGCTGTATTGTGAGCATCTTTCTTTGCAGCTTTCGTTCATTAATAGTGCAGTACTTCACTTCTCCAGTTATACTAAAAGCATCTCACTTTACAGTTCTATTTCTACTACAGATTTTCAGATTTTTCCCCAGCATTTCCAGCTAACCTTAATGAGTCCTTTATTCAAGATTTTCCAGTCTCATAACCAAAGTTTAACTTTAATATTCTGCGATTCCGACCAAAAGTATACTTATTTCAATTATTCCCTGCCATACGTCCAGTTCATCTCTTTCAATATTCCCCAGCTTTACTTCACAAGTTGCTTTACTTGAGCTCTGCCTGCTTTTGCTCCTCATTCACCTCCATTGCTTGCAGGCATCAATAGATGGTAACTACGTGCATAAGCTCTCCAGAAAGGACTTACGAACGAATGGACGTTTGCGTTCGCTCTCTATTTTTTGACTCCACAACTAACTAAAGCGTTAATATAGACTGTGTAAAAATACAACCGAAGCTGTAATCTAAATATCTTTTTTCAGTAATGTTCATCAGATTTAAAAAAAATCATTCACGCTGTCAGATGAAGCACGATGATGACGAGAGAATACAGGCCTCGCTGTGAAACTTGGATCGAATTGGTTGTTTATTTCAACATTACTCAGCTTATGACCCCTGACAATTTTGTTCCAAGAAGTATCAAGTGCAAAGATATGTTTAAAATTATTCTGAGGTGACTTAACTGCAGCAGTTTGTCACAGTTTTTGTACTGAATAACTATTTTATGCACGTAACCGTTTTTTAAGAGTAGATAATCGCACAAGGTTTCAATGGCATCAATGAAACCGTTTTCCCAGTATGCGTGGGTCACTCCGAGCTCTAAATATTTCTTTCGCAGCAGGCAAGTGCTAAGACATCGCTAGATTCATTCTCTCGCCTTCATAAAAGAGTTGTCAGCAAGAGCCTCATCTGCGAGCTTCGTGTTACTAAATGAAGCCTTGAAGTTTTCTTTTATTAGAGAGAAAAATGTTACGCTGTGGAAGATATTTCCCTCTCCTCTCTCTTCAAGTTCCTTTGGAATAAGAATGAAGGAGCAATACAAAGTGTCACATTAATACCACCAGCTTGGTTTCACCACCAGCTTGGTCGATGGTGAGCGAATCTGCTTGCGAGCGGAAAGACCCGGGTTCGAATCCCGCTGCCGACATGGTTGACGAGGCTAGAAATACGGCATGGGACTTGGGTAAACAACCGAATAATTATCGAAGTAATTATCCGACCCAAGAATGGGCCAGAAGGTTCGTTCCTATAGCCTCATTCTATTCTATTCTAATACTGGCCTGCACCTACAGCAGTCTCCTTTGATGACAGCTTGATCAGCCACACTCCATATGAATGTTTTCAATAATGCATGGTTCTACAAAGTGAATTTTTACTTAATACCTGCTACGTAATTTTTTCAGTGTGATCATCGAACGCACTTAGTTTTCGCTAGAATGCAAAATCGTAAATAAGTAATAAAACCTGATCCAAAAATCTGGCAAGTACTTCGAAACATCATTATTCTTTGTGTATTTATTATCGTCTGAAAAATGTTTCAGGTACTTGCATATTAACTCATTTGAAAGGTTTTAGAATAGAATATGGCTACGGAAACCAACTGTTTGATCCATTCTTGGGCTGCAACCTAAATCCCATACCGTTTAAAGACAAGACATCAATCTTGCACATGAACCTCAATCACGCACCGGCGTTTCTGTCACTTATACGCACCTCAATCATACACTGGTCCCAGAAATAAAGAAGGATGGGAGGAGAACGGGTAACAATAATGTTCTCAATTATCAGTTATTCATTTACTAGTGTAGCCTGCTGTCAAAAATGACGGCAGAGATTTTGTGACAATACCCGTGCCATCAAAAATGATGGCAAATACTGTTGGAAAGATATTAAATAAAATTACAATAAGAACGCAATGCAATATACTTAGTTTTATATATATTTACAAAGGATAAACGTTTTAATTGAGTATTTCTTTAATGACAACATTCCTAGTGAAAACTAAGACACTTAGTTTTCTACTGCTGCAATTGACTCT